>JAXQQM020080687.1:0-179443 GCA_034641835.2 Pinus albicaulis
AACAACTGCATGAAGTTCAATGGTTCAACAAAAAAACAATGAAACACCAAATAGCTGAGGTATTCAAAAGTTTTTGATTCAGAGAAATGGGAGGACTAAGCAAATAATTTACTCATAACATGAAAACTAACTTAATAAATCACTTCAACACAGAAATTGTAGAAAGAAATCTGAACAGAGATCTTTGATAGTCAAAACAAATTGGGAAAATAACAAAAAATCAAGAAATTAGATTCCAGAAAATAGAATTTCTACTTTTTCTAAAATTTTCCAGAATACCGCAGTTTTTAATGGAACAAGGTGTGGTACCTCACTTTATCCTACTAAAAACAGCAGAGCCTACCGCTTTTTTTTAAAATAAAAAGTGTGGAAGCCAGGAAAAGTAGATAAAAAAATAAAAATACAGATTTACAGTCAGGGATCCTATTTACTCTTGTATCCAACCCTGTTTTAAGCTAAACAAAGTCAAAGATATTTCAAAATTCAAACTGAAAATAAAAAAGAAAACTAAGTTCTTTACCCCAGTGGAGTCGCCAATTTTTTATATGGACTAATACCTCTTGCGGACAAGAGCGATCTCCCTAGTATCTTAAGGATATCTAGAAACAAACAAACAGATGTAGACCATTTTCTCTAGACTATTTTTCTTATGAATTATTAATTAACTATAGGAAGATACTCCTACCTGAAGTCTAATGCTTTGCTTGGTCTTCAATCCAGTTTCTCTAGAAGTTATCGATCCAACACATAAGATCTGCAATCAAAGACAGGCAAACGGGATCAAAAGCATCTGCGAGATATAATAATTCAAAAGCATAAATCTATCTTAGTGATCAAGGAATCCAAGAATTAAATTACCCAAAAGATACTTGAACAACTTACTGAGAAAATAGAATCCATTTTTATTAAATTTGAATAAAAGAATAAACCTTACAACCGTGACGCCTTGATGTTTGTATAGGTTCTTCTAGGGACCCGAACAACTTTTTTCCTCAGTTTGACAAGACTTCGACTCTCTTTATCGGCATAAAACTATGGCCATGAGTTTGTAATCTCTCTCATGCCAATGATGTAGAATATGGAGAGTATGTTCACTCAGCAATTCCTCTCAAAACTATGAGTTCTAAGTACTCTCTCCAAAGCAAGAAGCAAGCACTTAGTACAAAATACAATCTATAATCTACAATCTACCCTTGAGACTGAAGCTTGGCCTCAATTTATAGCAGAAGGGAGGTAGTTTCAGTTCCAAAAGGAAGGGATAAATCCCTCTCATCATGGGATTTTAGCTCCAAAAACCAAGGGATTACTCCATTCATGAAGGGATAATGGTTCATGAATGGAAGGGGCGAAGCTCGACCAGATAATGCTTCTAGAAGGCCACAGCTAGGAGAATATTCGACCAGTTGGGCTTCTAGAACTTACTTTGCTCCTTTTTTACCTTTTATGGGGGTCCGCGGTTTTAATGAGCTTTACGTGCGGGACGTACCGTAGTTTTATAGCAATTAGCTATGGTACTGCAGGGAATGACTAGGAAAAGTGTAGGAGTAGGCTTTTTAGGAATTTTAAGAGCTTCTTCCAGTTCCAATACTTGATTTGGGGAACTTTATGTTTTTAGACTTCTAAGGAAGCAATAAATAGGTAATGATGAACCCATATAGACAGCTCAATGTCATGGTGACAAATTTCAGTGTAACACAAGGCCATGGGACACATATTCCAAGATTAATGTTGGGAAAAACATACTAATGAGTGTTAATTTCGGTTTATTATGGCTAAGGAAATTGGAAAAGGCATTGACAAAATATTTGGAAAGGAAAATAGGCATTAATTGGTATTTTATTTATGAAAATAAAGGAAATTAGGAGAAAAGGAAGGTGAAAGGTCAGAGGTTGCATGTGAGAAGAAAATTGAAGGAAAAAAAGATGAAATTGAAGAAAATAGAGGTCTCAATGATAAAAAGGTTTCCGAGGATCAATTCACAGCTTTTGTTGGTTAACATTTTGTTAGTTGTAGCTTTGAGCTCTCTCTCTCTCTATTTTCTCTCTCATACTCTTGCACACTTAGAGCATTCTTGGAGCACTCTAGCATTGGAGAAAGGAAGGAAAACGAAGGACAATAAAGTAAAGGAAAGCAAGGATCAAGGAAAAGTTTGATCAAGCGACTACAACATGATTACTTGTAGGTATTGAGTTGCATGTATTATTTCCTTGCTAGTTTTGGCATGCATAGTACATGCATGTGTGTATTTGGTTCTTTTGTTTTCATTAGCATGTCAAGTGTGACAGTGGTTTCAACTTTTCCTTTCCAGATAGCCATTGTGTGATGGGGTTCTCTCTTTGGTTGAGCTTGGACTGTCTGATGGTTTTGGAATTGGGTGAGGTCATCTCAAGAAAATTCCCAAGGGCATAGAAATCCCTTAACCAGTAATGGCAGGATACATGACAAAGCCTAAGGGTGGAGACGTGAAAATTCCTCATGGTATTGGTGAATAAATCTAGAGGAATCCATGCTTCTTTAGGGCCTAGTGATCCCTTGACCAATTTTGGTGGGATTGCAGTAAATCCCGGTAGTTTATGTTTCTTTGTTTAGGTCTAGGAATCCATTGACCAGTAATGGCAGGCTTGCAATAAAGCCTGGTTGTGTATGTGCTTGCTTTGGGTCTACAAATCCCTTGACCAGTAATGGTGGGATATGTGGTCAAGCTTGAGGAAGCTTGGTTGTTTTTTTTTAGTCTCACATTCACGCTTGGAATATGGCACGGGGCTGATTGGCTGAAATAAATATTTGGTTCACCCCAATATATGGTCGTGTGGTACATGGCAGTCCCTGACTTGGTTGGAATTTGCATATGTTAATAAGAGTTATTTTCCTCTTTTATTTAATGAGTAATTATATTTTTTATTATGTGGCTTTAATGGTTGTTCTATCATTGTTATTATTTTGTTTATATGTTGGTTATAAGCATGGTTTTATGACATATTCTAGTTATGGCTCTTATCATGTTTTGATTGGTAAATGATTGGTGGTTGAATGCATGACCTGCTAGATTATATTGCAGCTATTATGAGAGATAATTAGACCTTCTTGACGATTCTCAAATAAGTATCAGACCCCTATGTTTAAATGTGCATTCATGACCTATAGATTACATGTTCTCAATGTGTTCGATGAAATGTCTGTCATGGTTACGCTTAGTTAGGCCAAGTCCTTGATCAAAGTTTTCTTTTAGAGGGATTTTCTTTATGTTGTTTAATATTTTAAAAAGTATCATCAGGGTCTGGGCAGTGGTTTGGAGACTAGCCTTGAAAGGGTGGCTCATATTCTGTGGTTGCGGGCATAGAACTAGGAAAATGGGAATGCAGTTGCTACCTTGCAGGCTTATGCATGTAACTGGAGGCCTATAGTTGAATTCATGCAGTGTTATGGCTACAGTTGGGAGCCTAGATCACTGAAAAAGAAATTTACCTCAGGGTTTTGTCACATCAAGAGGTGTTTTAGCTCTTGGGGGTCATGTAGCTCCCAAGGAAGGTCAGTAAATTTTTGGTTTGTCAATTCCACTTCCTTAACTGTACTTAAGAGGTTGAGTCATATCATAGTTGTGAAATTTAACGCAGCAGAAAAAGTAAAATCACACACACAGCAATCAAACATGAAGACAAGAATTAACGTGGTTCACCCAACCAATTTGGGCTACATCCACCAAACAGAGGTATCGGCAATCTTATTCATCAACGGGAGATTACAACAGCAGATTTGCACATCTACACTTCCTCTTCCACTCACCTCACACCTCATATGTTTTGCCTCTACAGGCTTAAAATTTATAGAATAGAGAAGAAACTGAATAATTAATTCTGTCACACCAAAATAGGATAAAATATCTCCTCTTGCTGATTTGATCCCATCAGTTTTTCAACAAAACCTATTGTTGGCATTTATCCAAGAGATTTTAGCCAGCAAAATCTCAACAATCTCCACCTTGACAACAATCAACCTAATACCTCGTTCCTTTTTATTCATTTCATTTTTTCTGCAAGCCAAGAGAAGCTAGACACCATTTTAGCTTCCCTAATAACACTGGTTTCGTGAACATGTCTGCACAGTTTTCCTTTGTATGCACTTTTTCAAGAGAGACTCCCCGTTCAGTGATAACCTGTCTTACAAAATGGTACTTTATAGGTATATGCTTTGATTTACTATGATAGGCTGGATTTTTAGCCAAGTGAATTGCACCTTGACTATCACAAAATAACTTAATGTTGTCTTGCAACCTACCAAACTCACCAAACAAACCTTTCAAACAAACTGCTTCTTTGCAAGCATGTGAAGTAGCTATGTATTTTGCTTCTGTAGTGGATAAAGCAACAATGTTTTTTAGCTTTGACATCCAGCTAATAGCTCCACTTGCAAGAGTAAAGATATATCCTGAAGTTGACCTTCTCTTATCCAAATCACCTACAAAATCAGAATCAACATAACCGTAAACAATTTCACTACTTCTGTCATAAGTGATACAATAATCACTTGTGCCTCTCAAATACAAAAGCACCCATTTCACTGCTGCCCAGTGTTCTTTTCCTGGATTTTCCATATACCTACTGACAACCCCAACTACATGTGAAATGTCTGGTCATGTACAGACCATCGCATACATCAAAGTTCCTATTGCATTAGCATAAGGTATTGGAGACATATATTCCTTTTCTTCATTTGTATTAGGACATAAACTTGAAGAAAGCTTAAAATGGGAAGCTAAAGGGACTGAAAACTGTGAATACATCATACTTTTTTTTTAACATGTAGACCCATACTTTCCTAGAGAAATCATCTATAAAAGATACAAAATATGATGATCCTCCATATGAGGTTGTAGGATATGGACCCCAAACATCAGAATGGATATAATCAAGGATTCCTTTACTAGTATTTTTTCCAGTTTTAAATTTCTGCTTGCTTTGTTTCCCATATATACAATGTTTGTAGAAATCTAACTTAGAATATTTTAAACTAGGAAGTAACATACAATCAGATAAAAATTTTAATCCTCTTTCGCTCATATGGCCCAACCGTTGATGCCATAGACGAATAGAATCATTGTCGTTTTCAGATATAGTAGAAGCATGATTCGACTTTGTTCTTCCTTCTAACTGAAAAATATTTTGAACCTTCTTTGCTTTCATTACTAATAGGATTCCTTTGTAAATTTTCATTACTCCAGCTTGAATAAAAATTTTATATCCATTTGTGTCTAACACTCCTAGAGAAATAAGATTTTTTCTAAGTTCAGGCACATGTCTTACATCAGTTAAGATTTTATTTGTCCCATCAAACATTTTAATCTGAATGCTTCCAATTCCCACAACATTACATGAGACATCATTGCCCATGTAAGCTACTCCATCATTGATTGATTTATAATATTTAAACCACTCTTTATGAATGCACATGTGATTGGACGAACCAGAATCTAATAGCCAATGTTGATCATGATTTAACAAATTAACTGATAGAACTTCATCACTTATACCTGAACTAGATGCCAAACCTGAACCTGTATCTGTCATGTTTTCCTTTTTATTTTTTGTTGAAGATTCTCCTTTATATGTTTGTTGTCTCTTCCAATAGTCCTTGTTCAAATGTCCCGATTTTCCGCAAAACCAACCTTTTAGCTTACTCTTCTTCCCTTTCGATTTTGACGAGAGTTGTTTTTCTGACTGAAGCGTTTTTCTTTAGAACGACCTCTAACCATCATTGCTTCTGATGTAGAGGTTTCTAAATTTGACCTTTTCCTGGTTTCTTTAGACAGCATAGCTCCAACAACATCATCAAATTCAAGGGTTTCTGATGAACTAAGACTTATAGAAGTAACAAAATGATCCCATGACTCAGGCAGAGAACATAATAAAGTTACAGCTTTATCTTCTGAATCAAATTTTACTTTTATGTTATCTAATTGCACCAAGAGAGTATTAAAGGTATTCAAATGACCAGTTATTGTCGTACCTTCCTTCATGCGCACGTTGTACAACTGTCTTTTCAGAAGAATCTTGTTGGTTAAGGATTTAGTAATGTACAGTTTTTCTAACTTTGTCCATAGACCAACAGCAGTTTTCTCTGACACGATGTTAAATAACACATTATCTACCAAACACAACTGTATGTCGCTCAGTGCTTTGTTATCAATGTCACTCCATTCGTCATCTGTCATGGTGTAAGGTTGTTTGGATTTTCCCAAAAATGCCTTCACCACACCTTGTTGTACGAGTAGATTGTGCATCTTGACTTTCCAGATCTCGAAGTTATTTCTCCCATTAAACTTCTCGATCTCAAATCGAGCACTTTGAGTTTTTCCATATTTAACTTGAATTCTACTCTATGGATTCTTAATTTCCTTTTTAATCAAATTAACAATTTGATAAAATCCCACAAACTGTAAATTGTAAATACCAGCTGCTAGCAATGAATCGAACGGCATTTCAATGCAACAAATCGAAAAACACTACCTCTGTTCCAGTACATTCCCATTAAATGCATAATACACTTCATACTACAAGTCAGTTTTAAGTTCCTCAAGATGTCAAACAAAATATTTTTTTTTCATGGGAAATGATCTAGAACGTGTTCCTCATCGAAGTAGGCCCACACAAAAATGACTCCACTAAGGGTTAATCTTTACACAACTCAAACTGACACGAATCATTTCACATGGTTGTATCCTGCAGCCAAAGATTCATGCAGTCACGTGAAACATTTCATTTTCTTTTGTAATTGATGAAAAACAAAAAACAACATACTCTGTTCCAAAACTGTGAATACATCACAAGTTACGTATGCAACAAGGCTTCCTCTGTTGCTTCATAACGCAATCCATCGACATCCTTCACGCAAGCTACCTCAGCCACGCAGGTCAATGGCAGTCTTCACGTAGGTCTGGACTTCATCTCATTTGCACATAACGCACAAATAAATAGGCCAATAGTATTGCAACCCCACGACCCTGCCTTCCTCTCTGCGACAGAAGCCACATACGTAGCCAAGGCTTCCAGACTTAATCATGGGTAATCCACGCAGAACAATGGCAGTCCATGGTCCACGTAGAACAAAAAAATTCTAGTCAGCGCTCACCACGAAAATTTTGCATGGCTCCAATACCAATTGTGAAAGTTAACGCAGCGGAAAAACGAAAATCACACACACAGCAATAAAACATGAAGACAAGAATTAACGTGGTTCACCCAACCAATCTGGGCTACATCCACCAAATAGAGGTATCGGAAATCTTATTCATCAACAGGATATTATAACAGCATATTTGCACATCTGCACTTCCTCTTCCACACACCTCACACCTCATATTTTTTGCCTCTACAGGCTTACAATTTATAGAAGAGAGAAGAAACTAAATAATTAATTCTATCACACCAAAATATGATAGAATATCTCCTCTTGCTGATTTGATGCCATCAGTTTTGCAACAAAACCTATTGTTGGCATTTATCCAAGAGATTTTAGCCAGCAAAATCTCAACAATAGTAAGTCTTCGTCATATATCTACCCTGGTGGACTGGTGAACTTGGGTAAGTGTGGGAGGAAGGTGTTACAACTAGGTTAACCTAAGATGAAATAAAGGGAAATTTGATTTTTATTTATTTTTATAATTTAAAAAAATTATAAAATAAAAAATAATAAGGGTTAGAAATTCACATGGAATCAATCAAACACCATGTTTCATCTGATTTTACAAAGGTCTTGGTTTGGGTTTAAAAAAAATTCTTCAAAGTTTGGATTTAAGAGCATTTCTTGGAAGCAGACTGATTTTGCAAATAATTGTTTTGGGTTTAAAGAATTTTCTTGGAGGATATTTCTTGGAGGCGGCCTGATTTTGCAAAAAAATGTTTTGGACTTAAGGAATTTTCTTGGACGTACATTCAAAGGACATTTCTTGGAGGTATGTACATGTTTTGAGTTGAAGTAAATCTTTTGAGATTCATTTCATTTTTATAAGACATTTTTTTCTCGAATTTTTTAAAGTCAGTGTTTTGGATTGGAGTATGTATCTTTTGCAAAAAAAATAAAATGAATTTTTTTAAATTAAATCTTTTGTGATGGTTTTTCTAATTGAGTTATTGTCTAACTTTTTGAAGGAAATTTTTTGAACTTCATACCCTATTATCATGGGAAATCGAAGGACTTGTGCGAGAAAATATGATCGAAAAAGAGACCCTGAGGAACGTAGAGAAGAGACAAGACAATCTCGCAAAAGAAAGTTAGAAGCCCTCTCAAATATTGAAGAGGAAAATCAACCTCAAGCAGAAATTGAAGCAGGTATGTAAATGTAAATATTATGATCTATTGATATATTTAAATTTTTCCTAATGTAAAATGTGAAGCTTAATTTTTATTTGATGAACTAATTTGAAAAATATTTTGTTTAATGTAAACAGATAGAGATATTCCTCAAAACATTGATGATGAGATACAAAATTTTGAAAGAGAAAGTGAAAGAGATATTGAACCAATGATTGAAGATGGTGAAAATATTGAAAGAAATCCAAATAAAGAAATTGAATCACAAGGTATGTACATATATATATAATATATATATTAAACACATGCACATATTATTGAAATTATAGATATATTTATAAATTTAGTTATTTATTGAATATGTACTATTTTTTCGAATATGTACAGATGAAATCACTATCGATAATGAGATGTTAGAAAATGTTGACACTCACACATATGGAGATAAAAAACCTGACCATGCTATACGATATCGTGTTAACTACATTTTTGAAAAGTATTTCTTAAATGAGCAGGTGATAGTTCAGGCTCAAATGTTGAAAGGTCTCCTATCATTAAGGAAATTAAAAGAAGCTATGACACTACTGGGTATTCAAAAATCAACCAAAGATAATAAAAAAATGAAGGAAGATGTGATAAAAAATGTTAGTGCTATAAAGTCAATTAAGAGATCTAGAGAGAAATATGTTTCAATTGTACGTAGAGGAATACAGATGGAAATGGTTTCATCAAGTACTCAAGAGAATCGTTTGGTAACATCTATGGCACGAGCACTAGTAACCTCGCGAAAAAATTTGCACAAACATTAGAAATTTCGGCTGCAAATAGATGTAAATGATGAACTCGCTTGTTGGAGAGCTATTTGTAGGCAACCATACAAAGATATACTTGGAGAAAATGTTAAAAAAATAATATATCAATATTGGAAGAACAATTCACGTGTTTCGCCAACTGCAAGGCATGTGATGCGAAGAAGAATAGCACGAAATCAGTATGAAGCACATGAAAAATATTTCTTGGAAACCACTCAAATAGAGTTATTCAACAAGTTCAAAGAAGAGAATCGTCAAATTCATGTTTCACTCAGTGCTTTTGTTCAACAAAAACCATGGTATGTACAACCTATCACCGTATGCGACACTTGTTCTTGTCGTTATCATGTGGAATTTGAGTTATATTATGACACATTCCTTGATTTTGGTAGAACATTATGGAAGGATTCACCTCCTCCTTCCACTATCCGTGACTTTTCATATCTCAAATTCTATGTGAAAGAGAAAGCAATGAACTATTTTACAAAAAGAAATGTGTTGGTGGTAAAAAATGAGATGATTGTGGAAATTTGACTAAATTTCAAAACAAATATCGTATTGATATAAATGATCAATCATTGTCCAACATGAAAGTGAAATGGAAGAGATATGAATATATCGATACATCGATTCAAGGTGCAAATAGTGTTAAAAGAATTGAATTACTAGAAAACGAAAATTTTTTGATAGACTTTTTGAGAAAGTTTGAAGTAGAAATTTACAAATACACCAAGCATTCACATAGAGCTCGATGGCAAGACTTGCAATTAAAAAAATCTCGTGAATTTTTTCCACCAGGGACCATTTTGTCAGTGATTGATTTTGCAGAAAACTACACATTTGTTCCACAAAAAGAAATTCAGAGTGAATACTATCATTCTGACCAAGTCTCCATGCTCGTCCATATTCTATATATAAATGTTGAACAAAATGTCGATCATATAGAAAGAACGAGTGAAAATCGGCATATCATTAAAGAATATCACTTTTATATCAGTGACGATCGTACACATGATACATGTTTTGTACAACATTGTTTTGGAAAAATTTATGATTCCTTGAAAAATCGTGGAATAACATTCAAGGAACATTGGATATGGTCAGACGGATGCGCAGGTCAATTCAAATATGCACGATCATTCTTTTGATTGTTTTTTCTTCATAAGAAAACCTACATTAAACATTGTTGGAATTTCTTTGAGACTGGCCATGGAAAAGGAGAACATGACGGTGCAGGAGCATGCATAAAACGAGCACTTCGAAGATATGAAATGAACCACTCTGCAAGCCGACTTGTGAATGCTAAAGAAGTTGTTCAATGGTGCATCGTTGCTCTAAGCCATGAGAATAACCCATCAAGGGAAGTGCGAAGGTACATTCAATTTAATTTATATTGGAAATATAATTTTAAACATTGTACATTTATCATGCAATGATTATCTTTGATTGTATTTTGATATCATATTTACAAATTCTTCTTATAATTTTCCATATAAAGGTTTTTCTGGCATATTGGGATCGAAGACGTAGATAGATCAATTGGAAGTGACGTTGAAACAATAAAAGGGACTCGAAAATTGCATTCAATTCAAACAAAGTCGTCCAGAAATGTGTTTGCATTGGATAAAAGAAAATATTATTGTTTTTGTGATGTTTGCATAGACAACACAAAATCCAATGACGTTTGTGAAAACAAAATGTATGTGAATGATTGGAAACATACAGAGTTAAATACAAAGGGAAAAATGTCTGTTGCAATGTTTGAAGAAATGCAATCAGAGGAAACTACAATATCATCCGATGGTGATCAAATTTCTGATCTTGTTAGAGAAGGTAACATTTGAATTACTTTCTAATGATTTAAAGATCTAGAAATAAATTTAAATATGCATAATTTTGTTAAATTTATTTTATTGTGCAGGAGATGTTTTTGCTGTAATTGCACCTATTGACAACAATGAAAATGTGAAGTATTATTTGATGCGTTGCACTGAATGAAAAATGAAATTATTACAAGACTATAATGATCACGGATTTCAGTATGACAGAGCGTCTATTATACTGAAAGGTTATTTTTTCAGACAAACTCATCAAAGTGGAGACTTTGTTTACTTTGAAGACTATGAACCCGATTCCATAAGTTGTCAATATAGTCACTTGGTGTGTGCAGCACACATAAAGTTGATAGAAGTTCAATCAAAGAAAAAATCAAAAATTAAGAGATGGAAAATGTCAAAATCCGATCATGAACGGATTATTGAAGATGGAATTCCATTAGAATTTTTTTGATTGAATTTTCCAACAATTTATTCTCTTTGGATTAAATATGTTTTAGAACTTCCAGTACTCAACTAAAAATTGAGCTGCTTATGTTATTTGTGCAAGTGTTTGCACATGTACAAATTGTTTTGGTACAAGCACGTGCTCTAGTATCAACTGAAAGTAGCTTTTCTATACATGTGCATTGATGAAAAATGTTATATATATATATATATATATATATATATATATATATATATATATATATATGTTCTAGAATGCAATTAACTGGAACTAGTTTTTCTATGTGCATTGATGAAAAACTAGTTGGATTTTCTAGTAAAAAGTATGGACACAATGTAAATAAATCATCTGTAGTATAGTTTTGTACGAATATTCCTTTCATACAAGAGACTCGGAGCACTTCTCCGACTTTTGGTGGGATTTGACCCACATCTCTATTCCTGATTCAAAATCTAGTAAAAAATTTGTTTGTCCAATGGTCGGATATGTTCAATGTGCATTGATGAAAAATGTTACTTGTATTGGATAGATATGTTCTAGAATGCAATTAATTGTTCCAAGTAGTTTTTCTATGTGCATTGATGAAAAACTAGTTGGATTTTTTGGTAAAAAGTTTCCACAATGTAAATAAATCAACAAGGCTACCTATTTGAGTGCATTAATGACATTGACCCAAATTCAAAAAACATATATATGTACTAGAATTATATTTCTAATCAAAATTAAAGGGATAATTTGTACATATATCTATTTCTTTAAACTCTTTTTTCAATTAGAGCTCAATTGATACATGGTTAGTTGCATTGAAAATCTATGTTCTTCCTATTGGAAATGTTTTCATTCAAACAAGACTACATGTAGAGATCAAAAGCAATCTTAAAATTCCAAATGTACTTCAACCATCCAAAAGGGATTTGTGCAACATTACTTGACATGCCATGCCAATTATAGTGAACAACTATCCAATAGAAACATTTAACATTGTATACCACATGTGCCAAATGTAGATTGAAACCATCCAAAACTTTAAAATTTAAAAACTTTTGATAATATATCGTGCAACATTAAAACATTAAACATTTAAAACATTAAATATCAGATGCAAAATGTAGATTGAAACCATTCAAAACTTGAGTTTTAAAAACTTTTTGATTATATATATCGTGCAACGTTACTTCACATGCCATGCCAATTATAGTTCAACTAGATCCAATAGAAACATTTAACATTATATACCACATGTGCCAAATGTGGATTGAAAGCATCTGAAACTTAAGTTTTAAAAACCTTTTGATTATATATCGTGCAACATTAAAACATTAAACATTTAAAGTTCATTAAATATCACATGCGAAATGTAGATTGAAACCATCCAAAACTTGAGTTTTAAAAACTTCACATGCCATGCCAATTATAATTGAACTATCCAATAAGAACATTTAACATTAAATATCACATGCCAAATGTACTCCAAGCATCCAAAACTTAAATTTTAAAAACAAAACAAATTATAACACATGTCATTACATAACATGCCAAATGTAGTTTAGATGACAACATTAATTTATAGATGACAACATTACTTCACATTCACATGCCAAAAGTACTAAAACCATCCAAAAATTAAATAAAACAAATTATATTAACAAAGTAATAAAATATGTCCAAAAATTGTAGATCTCACAAGTATCAAATTGTATCAAGTTTAACAAATTTTAAGACCATCTAAATCTTGAAATCAAATCTACAAATCATGTCCATCAAATAGAGACGGATCTAGCGTCTTTCCTATCCGGGTCTCAATCCGCGCCCTATCATGTGAAGCATCATGGGAAACCTACATACACAATGCACATGTACTTGAACATTAAAATTTGATGTTTTAAAAATGAGTGAGAATATATATATCTAGAACTTCATGTAAAAAACAAAATATAACAAAAAATCATGCAATACCTCATGAGGTTCCCTCTCCATTTGATGAACAAGTTCTGTCCCCATAGGAACATCTGCAACGGTAAACTGTACAATATACCTATACAGTTAAATATATATATATATATATATATATATATATATATAGATATATATAAAACTTTCAAATGAAAATGCACGTGTACATATATAAACTTATTTTCAATAATATTAAAAAAATAAACTAAAGACAACTTGTTCAAATGTTGTGGATGTTCCTATCTCCATCGCTAGAGTCCGCGGATTAAATAAATCTTCTATAGGAACCTAAATTCAAAAAAATTTAAATAACTCAAAATATCTCTCTCTCTCTCTCTCTCTCTCTCTCTCTATATATATATATATATATATATATATATATATATATATCTCAATTTTTAATGGAACTTTTTGAAGTGGAATATATATATATATAACTTTTAAACATAAATTTTAAACTTGTGAAAAATTGTCCATACTTGTGGCTCATCTCCCAAGGAAGTAGAAGGTACATCTCCCAAGGAAGAAGAAGGTACTGCCATCCCAAAAACATCGGACGGAATCGGTATCTGTTAAAACATTTTATCAAATTATATATACATACATGTACATGTGTGCACAATTATTTATTTTAAAATCACTTAAAAAACACTAACATTTGCCAACATATCTTGATGGTCAAACCCATCTGCATTGTTTGAACCAGAGGTCCCGAACGTGATATTAACATTTTCGTCATGCATCATGTGTGAGAACTGAAAATGGTGTTTTAACATATAATCATACATTTTTGTTAGATTAATATAAATACAAATAAATGTATACATGTACATACACATGTATTTATTACAAATTGTACACATGTATATGCATGTTAAAATAATTTCAAACCCTAAGGTCATTAGTTACACATACCGTTCTGGTGCCCTCTTATTCATGAAGAATTAGGTCTTGCAAACCATTGTGACAATTTTTTACATATATTCGGAGATCTTCAACATTCATGTTGTCAATCTCCTCATCTATACAATATACAAAATTGGCACGTGCATTTTCACGTGCTCTTTGTCGATTTAAACAAAGATCGACTCCACCCAATCCGCTACTAACATTGTCGATCATAACATCCCTTTCTTCTCGACTTATTTGAGAAGTCGCATCCATCTCTGACCGCAGAGTTTCGACCCGAAAAGGTCGACTCACCAATGGCGGCTCAGGGCGAGGCAACTCCACATCTCTCTTAGTGCCCTTACGGTTATATAATGGACCTTTCCCTGGGCCAAAAAATTCTAACGGAAGGTCATTGTAGTTGGGTTTCATACCCAAAAAAAATTCTACGTAGAACATTTGTGCAAAATAAACAGGAACCTCATCGTTCCATGGGAACCTTCCATAGGCTGCAAGGTGCCTATCATACAAAAAGTGAGCTATGTCTGGGTGCTTGAAATATTTCACCTTCAACATTTTTCTTTTTGGCCCTTCGTTGAAATTAAACATTGACTTGGCCACATCTTTTGTAACTTTTTGTTTTACATCCTCCCATTTATCTGGACCCATTACTGTTTCTTTTCTCTTTCTCATCACTTCTACAAATGTATCAGTCGTTGGCCCAAGAGTTTTGTACACATTTACAATTTCGCCCAATGAATGTGTAACTATTTCAAGGCTTTGTCGACTCTCAGCAGGTAGAGACAAAACCACGAGATCTCTCTGCAATTTGCATGAAGTCTGTCACACCTTTGTAAGGTGCATTGTGCCATGTTTGTTTCCCATGGTATATCAGTAATTTCGACCGGATAAGTTGTGTTGGGTAGACAACCTTCTTCTTGAATGTAGCGGTTTTCCCTGCGTCTATTTTGACCACTAGTTTGAATATTTTCAGCCTCTGCATCAATATATATAAAATTTCGTATATTAGAAAAAACACATGTAAAAAAAGTTATACAAATTTAATGAAAAAAATATTGAAATTGATGACAACCTTGACGTTGTTGGTTAGCATCTTCTCCAACATGACCCTGCTGAGAACCAAACCCAAAATGACCCTGCTGAGAACCAGCAGCCGTTGATTGGCCTTCGGGGGAATAAATATCACCCCCTTCACGCAACCTACTACCACTCATTGATGGCCCTCTAAGTGGATTTGAACCACCACCAACCTCTCCAGACGAGGGAGAAGCTTCATAAACAAATACGAATTTATAATCAATTGAAAAATACATTCATGTGTACATATAAATACACATACATATTCATTGATTAAATTACGTGAACCATACCACAACTGGCTGAACCATGAGCATGCTCCATGGATGGAGTAGAAACCCTTCTCCTCTTACCTCCTAAAAATTAAAAAATGAAACTTATTAACAACTAATTTAACTCACAAAGTTAATAAAAAATAAATTCCATATGTACACACATGTATGGAGATTTAAGATTATATTTAAATACCATGAGCATCCCTCGATCCCTGAACCTCCATATGGGATTCGGCTGATCTTCATCGTTCATCCTCCATGATATATATATCTATTGGTGGAAATTTACACAAAATAGATTTCAGAAAATCAATTTGTAATTTAGTGTACACAAATTATTTAGAACACAACTTTCAAAGCAATAATTGATGTGTGAAACTCAATTTAATTGAAAAAGAAATTATAAAAATGATAAGTTCACCAAATTGCACTTTACATGGTGGGAGCACACTTGGTATAAAATTTACCACTTATACACTTTAGTTTGTGGGAGAAATGACACATGTACATAGTTTACCTTAAAGTTGTTGTGTTTTATGGATAAAAATGAAGAACTTCTATTTAGATCCATTCCAGAGATTGACTGTAGGGGCATTTACTAGATATGTCACCTTTCATAAAAGATGAGATCCAGAGGCTACCTGGCCCTTTACAGACTCTGCCTATAGAACTTGTAGAAGTAAACACTAGAGGCATTAGCAATATCAAAGAACGTTTTCATGCTCAGACATGGGAATGTGTCTCTTTCCCTACGCAAAAAAATAGTTCAAGGTAGTTAATCTTCATAGACATGTCATCAAGGAAGTCAATGTGATCATCCCCAACTTACTTTTTATGAAATTAGGCTTGGAATCCTCTACAACCTGGTGGATGGAGTTGAATGGGAACTAGGTTGAAAGGCCTTTACAAAATACATGCTAGTGAATAACACTTACTAGGTTATGCCAACAAATAAAGTGGGAGAAATATTTTCTCCTCGAGGTTATCCAATTGGGTGTGTAATACCAACTTCACCCATTTCCTAACAGGTTTCTCTCTTTAATCGAAAAAGAAATTATAAAAATGATAAGTTCACCAAATTTCACTTTAAATGGTGGGAGCACACTTGGTATAAAATTTACCACTTATACACTTTAGTTTGTGGGAGAAATGACACATGTACATAGTTTACCTTAAAGTTGTTGTGTTTTACGGATATTAAAATGAAGAACTTCTATTTAGATCCATTCCAGAGATTGATTGTAGGGGCATTTACTAGATATGTCACCTTTCATAAAAGATGAGATCTAGAGGCTACCTGGCCCTTTACAGACTCTGCCTATAGAACTTGTAGAAGTAAACACTAGAGGCATTAACAATATCAAAGAACATTTTCATGCTCAGACATGGGAATGTGTCTCTTTCCCTACGAAAAAAAATAGTTCAAGGTAGTTAATCTTCATAGACACGTCATCAAGCAGGTCAATGTGATCATCCCCAACTTACTTTTCATGAAATTAGGCTTGGAATCCTCTACAACCTGGTGGATGGAGTTGAATGGGAACTAGGTCAAGGCCTTTACAAAATACATGTTAGTGAATAACACTTACTAGGTTATGCCAAAAAATAAAGTGGGAGAAATGTTTTCTCCTCGAGGTTATCCAATTGGGTGTGTAATACCAACTTCACCCATTTCCTAACAAGTTTCTCTCTTAGGTTACAAAGTGTCTTAGGCCATTAACTTCCATAGACCTCAATAGATTATTAGAGATGGAATTCTATTTCTCAAGTGTGTAAGAGAAGAAATAATTCTTGTTTAGATTTTAACAATGGCTAAGATGGTCAAATTTTTATTTCGGAAAACAAATAAACTACATATGCAAGACTTCATTATTTAAATGCAATTTTTTTTTCAAATGAAAAATTTAGTAGGATGTGCAATATCTATGCCAATTGCAAGAATATTTAGGGGATATCAAAGCACTATGAGTAGGAACAATTTATTGGTTCTCATACTCCCGAGCTGCTTTCTCTATGGAATCACAAAATTCTAGTAGAAGGCCAAGTCATTAATCTAATTGTGTTGATTGCTAAATGCGATAATCACCATAGCTAGTCCATGTAGTCCTCCACCACTACCCCAGATTGATAAGTTGTTAACAATTTTCCTCATTATTTCAAAGAATAAGAAGCCAACCAAATATTTTTATCTTGTTAATGATGTTTGAATTTACATTATCACAATTTTTTAGGGAAATAATAATGGTTGTGGTCCATTCCTAAAGAAAAATAAGACCTACCCCTTTAATTGCAAGTTTCATCATGATAGTTAGTGAATTGTTTGGAAATATATGAAAACTGCTTTTGTGCCTTTGGAAAGAATTTTGGTTTTTCCCCCTCTGATTTCAAGTAGATTTAAAGAAATTTTGCATCTAAAATTTGTCCATGTGTCAATTTTGATAGGCTTTATGTTGTTGGGCAACTTTTTATAGATACAAGGGGTTTTCACATGACTTTTTTCAATCATTGAGACTTCTCAACTGGGAACCATTTTGTGTGACATTAATAACATGTAATATATTTTATTGATAGTTAAAGGAAGAATTTTATATTGAAAATGAATTAGAAAAAAACTTTCAACATTGAAACTAGGATTCATCATGTTCAAACATTCTTCCATAGAACATCCATCGCATTAGAACTATAGAAATGAATAGGAAAAAAGCTATGGTAGGACATGATGTCATGATCCTCATGATTATTGAACACTGAAATTGATGCACACTAACTACCCATTACTAACAATATTCATGATGTTAAGCACAAAATGTGTACAGTATTATGCCAGATGTCATCTATTATCCGGGTAGCAACTCAATGGCACAAATTATTTCCTATCTTGTGGACTTTTAGTTTGATCTTATTCAAAACCTTATTAGTTATATATTTTTCAATTTTCCGTGGATTCCTTGAATTTTTTCTCCTACCATCTCCCTCTCTCACTCCCCAAATTATTGTCATCAAACATGCCCCATTGAGGATCTGGAGCAATGTTTGCACCATACTTAGAACTGTCATTGCTACTAATTGAAATTGGAGAGTCATGTATACTAGATTGCTTGATTAAGTGGCTCTTACTTGGAAAATATCCTGAGATGAGTTTGACATGATGGTCATATGAGGCTGGAAGATACTTGGTGTAATTTTCCTTAAATCTTGGAAAAAACAGAGAAAAAATTTCATTTTCGATCATTTTTTATTAAAGCTTATGCATACAGCAGATGTTGTCACAATTGCAACACAATCATGTTCCATGAGCATGAATTATGAATGTTGCAAGCCAAATTGCAAGGAAATTTGCATTCATTTTAGGAAAAAGAAGGCTATGACATTAAGGTCCATGCTAGAAAAAATTATGCAAATAAGGTTGTTGAGTCTTGATACTTACCATGTGTTTCAAAGCCATAACGAAGGTTGGCTTTGAGAGTGTCCTCCCAAAGCCCTGTCTTGAGATGAAATTTAATTCAATGTCTCTTAGAGTTGCAAGGTGGAATTGATAGAACTATTTGATTTCTTTACCATAGATGGATATCTCCTTTCATCTATACCTTTCTCTACCATCTTATTTCCAAGTGAAATGGGAATTTTCAAATTTTGAATTCCATTACCATGTAGTTTGGTAGTCTACTAGCTAGACCTATCACAAGTAAGGTTGTCATACCAAACCATTTCTCTTGCTCAACTCAGTGACCATGACTCTCTTCTCACACTGCTTACCATAAGATCTTCAATTGTATATGTCACGCAAAGTTGGGGGTTCTAGGTCTACACCTATTAGGTAAAGTTGTATTTTATGGAATTGTGGTCCTTAAATTTGGAGGTGTTCCACCTGAAAAAGTAGGCATTAAATATGAATGAAAAGGATTTGTTTTAACTTTGATAGAATTTCCTTGTGGAATTACTGAATTTCTCAACGACATCATGCTAGCTTTGCTCAAAGAAGAAGGTTTTGGAGGAGAAATTGAATTCTTTTGACTTATTTTTGGCATTGAAGTTTGAAATAGTAGTTTTGATGACTCCACTGATGACCTTGCTGAGGAATTTGATGCACACAATATTGACTTTGAAGATGGTTTGGAAGACGTTGAAGAAGTTGTAGATTTTAGTGTTGTCATTGAATGTTTCTTTGTTGTGGGACTTGATCAAGACACAATTTAAATTTACAAGCAGATTGAAGACCTTGAAGAGGTTTTAGATTTTGTTGTTCTCATTGAAGGTTTTTGTCTGGTTTTGTTTCTTAAACCATCATTTCCATAGGACATTTTTGGTGAATAGATTCTTGACCTTGATGAGAGGATATGATACCTTGAAGAGGCTACATCTTTTGGTGACGTCACTAATTTTTTCTCTATTATTGTGTTTGTTAAACTTTTTTATCCCAGAGGAGGGTGTTATCCAATGTGAATTTGAAACCCCCCTCACATTTTTCAATGAAGGTTCTATCTGAATGTTAGGGAGCTACACAAATTATAAAAATTCAATATGATGTGCCAAAAACTTTACAGACATCCCAAAAATAGAAACCACCTATTATATGTCAATTAAATCTACATGGAACCAGCAAGAAATATGGTAAAATATATAATTACGAATCCCTTCAATTAGTAAAATATATATATATATATGAAGAAAGCACCCAGAGGACTAGAAATAACAATATAGTAGAGAAAAAGAATAGTATCTCAGCAGTTATAATTGCAAGTCATAAATTAATATCATATATTCCAATTTCAACACTAAAAGCAAACTCAAAATAACATAAAAGCAGAGACAACATTGTTTTACATGTAAGTAAACATTGTTAATGGAAATATGCAACATGGATTGGCATAATCATACCTTTATCAATGAAATTTCATCAGACCATTGAACAATTGTGCGCTAACAATATTTAAATAAGTTAAAGGAAAAAATTGACCTATATTGTACAGTTTATGGGACAGAAATCAATATGTAGAAATATTCACTTGGTTTTTATAATTGGAAAGAGGAATGACTTAAAATGTCTTTGTATGTCTTCTCGTTTTAGAGCTCAAATTTTTAGGAAGGATTTAAGTATCCACATTTCAAGAATCACTAGAAGAGGTTGATAAAGAATATAGGAAGACAAAAAACTAACCAGTGGTGTAATAAATGGATTTCTTGGGAGGTAGATTGGCATATGGAATTTTGGTAGCTAGAAATTTTCCAAATAAGTGAATGTATTTGAAAACCGAACCTCTAGTTTATTTTGGTTTAGACAAGGTCTAGAATTTGAAAAGTGAATTCCCTCTTTCTTCCTCTTACATGTCCAATGATTGGAATCTGGATTGAGGGAAAAAATTTTCCAAAATAAAAATTTTGTATTTTATTTGTTGTACACATGAGTTTTTAAAAGCTAATTAACTCATAAATTTCTCACAAAATACACTTAAAGCTTGACACATAAACCCCTTCCCAATTGGCTAACTTTAGACGATCCTAAACAAATTTTTATTTAACTAATGAGGGAGATAGCCCAACAAAACTAGTTTGTCCATATTCAAATCAAGTTGGTATCAAAGTACAATTTAGCTCATTTTAGTCAAGGTTAGTTAGAAGAATTAGCTATTGGTTTCTTTCTTCAATTTCCTCTCAAAATGAATGTGTACGTACTTTTGAGAGACATGGTAGAGGAATAAGGTCCAAATTTTTGATGAAAATGGGCTATGAAAGTAAAGGGTTAAAGGCAAACATGTACAAGGCATAGTTGAGCCAAATTTTGTTGAGGAAAGGCCTAATTATTTGGGTCTTGGTTATGGAAAACATGATGGAGAATGCTCCAAAGCCAAGGAGGCACATGAAGCTAATCCAAGAAGGAATTTCATTTCGTGTTCATTACCTCAAGCTTGTGAAGTTTGTGTTCATGATGAATGGAAAAGTTTGACACCCACTTTGCAAGAAGATGTTAATAATCATGCAGCTAATGAGAATGTAAAATAAGAGGATGTTGAAAGCTCTAGAGTCATTGAATTCATTTCTAGTATTCAGAATAGAGCCACTACCTCATCAAATTCACCTCCTCAAGAAGGCGACAAAGGTGAATGTTAAAGGTATAAAATTGCCTTTAATCAAATTTCTTTTGATTATGATAAACATGGTAAATATTCACACAAGATTTGGAAAATTTTGCATGTTCCTTTTGTGGTTTGAATAATCATAATTTTTATAGATGTTGGAAGAAGATATCCATGCACATGAAACTTTCTAAATAAATGAGGCAAAAAGTCAAAGGCCCATTGGACAAGGAAAATGATGTTGAAAATAAGATGCAATTGTTTTGCATTCATTGCCATAAGAAAGGTCACCTTGTAGACAAGTGTTGGACTTTGTATCCAACAAGTCATCCATGACATTTGAAGAAGGTGGAAAGAGATATTGACAAGAATGGAAAAGAGGATTCCATAATTGATGAGGGTTAGGATGATTCACATGATCATGAAGTGCAGCTGAAAGAAGCACCATTGAAATGGTTTGGTAAGGGATGGTTAAATTTCTTATCCAATTAAGGCCTTGCATGTATTTTTATGTTTCATGAATTTATTTTCAAATTCAAAGTATGGTGCATGTTGCATGAAGCAAGATGTTGAAAGTAGAGTTATGTTGACACACTTAAATGCAACAAATATGGAAATTTATACATGAGCTATTATTTGACTTGAGAGTCAGTTGTTTGAAGAGGCATGTTTTTTCGACTTGTGTTTGGTTGATGGTTTTGTACACCAATATGTAAGAGTACATGGAGATATTCACAAGATGTGAATTTTTTTTCTTTGAAGGAGAAAAATGATATGTCAGCGAGCTATGTTTCTTGCATGATGTGTTTTTCAGTTTGATGGTTTTGTTTGTGACAAGACGTCACAAGATTTTGGGAAGGTCCACTCTTGAGCGAGAGCCTCATGATTACAACCTAATCATGAGAATCAAATGGGAGGGCATCCTTATTTTGAAAACAAACCTCTAGATAGGATTCTAAGCTACCTAGGACTCAAACCATTATTTTTAAATTTGAAATATCATGGTGTGTTGTTTCAATGCCTAAATCCACAACCCTAACATAAATTGTTTTATTCTTTTTTTGCAGGATTTAGTTGGTTATATTAAAAGTCGGTTGAATTTAAAATTCTTGGCTTAGTGGCATGAACCAAACATATTGTGTATTAAATGAGGAATTTCGCTCTCCCAATCATTTCTAAATCACCCATATCACCAAGAAAACATGTCTTAAAAGAACATACTTTGGTATGGGAAAGACCTTAGGTCCTTTGACTGTGCACATGTGGTGTGAAAAATTGAAATTGACAATTTGCAAAAAAGTGAAATTATGAATGAAACCACGAAAACGAAAAACCCAAAAGTGGTAAATGATTTAAATAGACCTAATTAATTATTTACCAACATAAATTATTCAACTTTTAGCAACTAAATGATAAGTAAAAAAATAAATAAATTTGTAATTATGGTTCGAAAGTTACATAATCTTAAGAAGCATTTTAAATTAATTCTATCTCATAAAAAGTATCCCTCCTAACTTAACAAATACTATCTCTTCTCCTAAGGTTCATGACCTCCCTTCCTTAGCACACAAGACATAGATACAATTAATATTTCAATATGTTAATTCCTATCGAAACAAATGAAAAGTTGCATATAGATGGTTTCAAATACTATAAGAAGTTTTTTGATATGGTTGAGAGAATGTGGAAAATAGAATCCATAAACAAATTATTTTTCAAAACATATTACTTTCAAAGTATCAACAAGGAATGTACAAGGGTGTTCAATGAATTAATGCTATTTATTTAAATTCCATGATGTATATCTTACTCATAATTTTAAAAAATTATTAAATAATGATCTAGATTGGATAATTATATTATTTGTCATATATTTTGATGCTTATAGAGTGAAAAAACTAAAAGAATCAACTTGTAGGGTAATTTTAATGGTGGGTGGAGAATTGGGGTCTAAAACCTTTTGGAGTCATTTTGAGGTATTAAATGACATTTATGGGGGTCAAACGATTATCCCTTGTGCCGAAATCTTGACCATTATTCTACACTTAAAGACATATCCAATGGTGCAAGAAAAACATCAAATGAAGTTCATTCAAAATTTATGCCTTTAGTAAGTTGACCTATCATGTTGACCACCATGGAACGAGAGAATTTCATTTTAGCCCCATTTCTCATGCATAGCAAGCTAGCTACATGTGGAATTTTAACAAGACTCTAAAAAGTCTAAAATCACAAACCTTGTTAATGGTTGACGGAGTCAAATCTTACACCTAGTTGGCTATCACGCTATGTTAAATACTTGGCCACTAGGAGGAATAAGAGTTCCATTTTTTGTTATTGTATTTTGTTCCATACTTGAAAATACAACTAGGAGTGTGAAGTTAGAGAGAAAAATGTATGAAGTTAAGTTTTTATAGCAACCTTACACGCCAAAAGTCTTAGCTAACTCTAGAGAGATTACCTCTTTCTTTGTACTTACATATTTTCCATACCAGAAAAGAGAGAGTAGAGCATGTTTACATATTAGTGTTGTTTTTCTCCCATAAGGATTGCCTAGGGAAAAAGGAGTAGAGCATCATTACTTTTTAGGGTTGCTTGTCTCCCATAAGGATTTCCTAGGAAAAACTAATTGTGTTGATTATCTAGATATGTATGTGTGTGTTTCATTATGTTTTTATATTTCTTACATTTCGCACGTCCTATTTTATTTTAATCAAGGTTTTATAAAGTAACATGAGAAAGCAACATAGACTTGGAACAATAATTTTCATTATCTATGTGGAAGGCAAGAAGGATTATATCCCCTTAATCTTAAGCTTATGTAGTTTGTCAATTTTTATCATATATTTTTTGGTAAGGGTAAATGTTTTTATGCATGGTAAGTCATGAACCCAATTTTACCTTGCTTATGAAAAGCATGATTCTAGGATTACTACAATTTGTACTTGGTTTTTTTATTATGATGATGCTGTCTCAATCACTTGGCCATCCCTGGATGGTAGTTAAATATTTGTAAAAATACTTTAAGTAATATTTATCTATTTGTATTATGTGAAATGTAAAAAGGTATACTATTTTTTTCACCTAAATTACATTGATTTTATCATATATTTCGATGAAAGTTGATTATATGACACGTTTTCTTTAAAAGGAGAACAATTTTGTTAAGGTATGAATTTACCAATTTTGTGTGGCTCTCTATCAACCTTCACTTCCTCATTCCTAGAAAAAAATCTACTTGCTCATTCGTATACCCACTTTGTATTCAAATGCATGAGTTTTGAACTCTCGGTAACTATGTTTTTCCACGCGGAAAATTATATGTCACATTTTATACTAACTCTAAATATTATTTTGAAGTTTGGATTGTTATTCTTTTATATAATTTAACATTGGATATAAGTTTAAATTGAAAGCTACTTAGATGAAATATAGCTTAGATATATGGCATTTGCATTATTATCTATTTATTGAACTATCATGGACATAATTATTACACATGTTTAATTTACATTATTTATTTATCGATGCTTCTTTGGTTATCTCCTATAGCTTAATGTAATGCTAGATATATAATTTAAGTTGAAGCCCATGAGATAAATATGATTTCTATGTGACATTTGTATTGAATCATCTATTTTTTGTGTTATATGAACATAATTGGTACGCATATCTAATTTGCATTACTAATATGTCATGCTTCTTTAATTTATCTTTTATAGATGACGAACAACCCTTTTTAATCTATACTTTTTTGACTTCGAGATATGTGGGAAATACTCATCACGCATATTTTTTTCTATCATAAAGCGATGAAGTAAAATTGTATTCCAATTTGTGTCAATGTTAATCAATGGAATATAATATTATTTTTCCTTTCTTGATACTTTAAGAAGATAGATATAGACGATTTCTATGTGATTCAATCCAACTTTTAAAATTAACAGGGGCAGTATTGTAGTATTGACTACATCTACAATAGTTCCATGTGCAACTGAATGAACGTTCAAAGAAAGACTTGTAATAAAATACTTTGCTACAAAATGATAAAACATGTGAGTGCAAAATTTAAAACATAAATCAAGATATCAAACACAATGATATTATGATGGAGAGAATATTTCTGCAGCCAAAATGAACATGCAAACCAAAAACTATAATAAAAAGATTACAACATATCATTGCAAAATTTAAAAACATAAATAACCTAACACACAAGGATATCTCAAAACACCTGAATGCATATGTAGAACAAAACCTGTAATAGAATATTTTGCTACATACAACACTGCACATTTTTAAAACATAAACTAACTTAGTAGACAATAATATTAAATTAGATAATTGTTTGTGCAGTTGAATTGATGTGCATAGAAAAACTGGGAATAGAAATATTTGATGTGTACAACACACAAATGCAAAATCTTAAAAGATAAATCAATCTTGCAAACAGAAGGGTATTTAACTAGACAGAAATGTCCATATAGATTCAGTCTATATATACAATAAGTACAAAGCAACACTAGCATTGAGTTATATAGTCATGCATGGTTACAGATTTTCAAAATTATTACAACTAATAGGATGATACAGATTTCCAAAATTCTTACAACTAATAGGATGAAACGCTGATATAGGAGTCATTCTTTGCAGAAAAAATAGAAAAAGAAGAAGAAGAAGCTTTTACAGATAATCAAGATAACTAGTTGGTTCTAAATGCTTTGCAATGTTTTTTCACATATGATTATTATCGGAAAATTATGAATATAAAACTATTGGTTTGTTCAAAATACTTTACATGTCAGAAAATTTTGAATATAAAACTATTGGTTTGTTCAAAATACTTTACATGTAATTATTATCGAAGAAAATTCTGAATATAAAACTATCTTCACAAAAAAAAATTAAAAATCAGAGTATGTGCTCACCTAGTTACCCAGACCTGGAAACCTAGATAAGACAAAGTTACCAGAATACTGGCTAGAAAACCTCAAACCAACAGAAATAAACTATTGCAAAATTAATGCCAAGGAAGACACTGTGAACTTGTTGAGTCCGAGGAAACCATGGTTGTTGATGCAGAGAATTGGATGGAAAATGGGATGGTGTTTGAAATCCTTGGCCTGCAGATAGCATTTGAATTTTTTGGCACGAAGGAAGTATTGATTTCATAGTTGTGAAAAAATTGAGAGAGCTGTAAAACAACTGAAAAATGAACAGATAGAAAATGGAATTGTCATTTAATCAAGGTTGTCGAAATATCCATGGCATGTGTGTCACGTCAACTCCAAAATGTCTAACAAGTATACTACAGCTATTGAAACATCCAACTTTGGAAAGGAAGAAAATTACAGACATCCATGCGTTAAATAAAGTCCTACAAAGGTCAGGGTTAGAATGGGAACCAGTGTTGACAGTGATGGTGCGCAGCTGGCCCAGGAATTCTTTGTGAGAAGGTTTAGCATAAGCGATCAGTAACTTCAAGTGGCAATGGAAACTTTCGTATTTCAAGCTTAGGATACTTTGGTGAAAGTAGCATTACACTCATTCTATTACAGAAATGATTATTACAGAGAGAACATACCTTGCAGTAGACGAACAGCGCTGACGAAAGGAGCAACTGCACGGACAGGAGGAGCAACAGCGCAGACAAACAGACCTCCAGTTGACCAACAGCGTGGATGAGAGGAGAAAAAACGCCCGAAAATACCAACAGCAACAGTGAAAAATACGCGCGAATAATGAGACCGGTAAACAAATCAACTTCGCGGGAAATTTATTTATAGAAACTAGTTTGGCCGAAGTATGTTAAAAGTAGAATTTTGGCCGAACTCAAATTTCGGCCGAACTTTTGTTGGAAGTTCGGCCGAAATTTTGTTGCCGATTTTCCCACCTCCGGCAAAAATTCTGTTTGCCTGCGCCGTCAGTGTGCCATCAATCTAAACGGAATCACGAGTTCGGCCGAACTTTCTAAGAAAGTTCGATCGAACTATTAAATAGTTCGGTCGAACTTTATAAAATGTTCGGCCGAACTATTGCCGAAAAAAGTTTTCGGCCCCTGATTCTCACAAAATTGTAACCCAGCTTCATGTTTCCTCCCTATGGTAATTAAAACAAGTATGCATTTCTTTTCTCAAACAACTTGATTCATCTTCCAACTTATGTTTAATGAAATGATAGATATTATCATAAATGATTCCCTCCATTACTCTCTCGTAAAAGCACTTAAAGGTGGGATGCAGCTTTCATTGATCCATCTATCATAATTTATTTAACAAAAAGTATAGATGCACCTGAGCAGGATCTTATATCTTATGTTCATTGTGTAGGAAATCACTGTTCTTTTATGAACCTCAAGGTATAGGGTGGCCACAAGGTACACTCAAATCATAATCCAAACATTAATATTATGTGTCCAATGGATTTGTCTTACCCACGCCCTATGTTAATGCTCCCTTTTGTGATCTTTTCCATAGATATAGAAATTTTTAGCTCATAAAAGTCCCCCTAATGCCACTTCACATAAGTATCAACAAACCCATTGTATCCTTTTTATTTTCATAATACCAAAAAAATTCATGACATGTGATGGAGGACCCAATTTTTGTCTGTTGGAGCATGCATAGATTCAAGATATATTTTTCCAAGTTGATATTTAGATCTGTCATGAGGTAATGGAGATATTTTTCAGTGATGTTTCAAAATATTTATCATTCAAAATGGATTTCTCCTCATTCCATCCATGTAGGATCCTTAGATCCCCTCCAGAAAAGCACAACATTTTCAATGTGAAAATGCTCCACAATTAATATGTGCAAAAACCCCAAATGTCAATGGCCTATCAAATTCAATCACACAGTCTTTGATTTTCAAAATTCCCCATATGTTCTACAATGGAGTGTTATAACGTAGGAGATTAGGTACAAGAAAATTGGATTGGGACAGAAGCAGTGAATTTTCCATACTTATAGAAAAATGATAGATGGTGAGACATATAATTATGGAGTATGCTCTAGAGAGAGTAGGTATGTAAACTGCTTGATCGAATTGGAGGCCAAGCTATTACTTGATCCCTATAAAAATTATCCAGAAAAGTGAATCACCTAACAATTAGTCTTACAACAACAACAAAAAATCCTTATAATTGATTTAAATAGGAGAGTACATTCAGCTGAAGGAATAAAATGACCCTTCATCCTTGACATGTGTGATTTATCCACAATTTGATGATCTCGATACAATTCATAAATGGTGATTTTAATGTTGGTGTAATATTGGGAGGCCAGATGTAATTCCTCCTCTTCATTGTTTTCATTTTCCCAACGAATCTCTTCAATTCTTTACAAGGTTGTGAAAACATTTCAAATAATGTGTGATATTTTCATCTAGCCTCCTTTAGTTTTTAATTTCCCAACAGGGGGGTTTTGGCTTTGTGAAAAACCCTAGAATCACAAAATTCATTTAATCCCGCAAGGATTATCTCTTTCAACGAAGGGGATAAAAATACAATCCAAAATATGATCATCTTATAGAATTCATTCTATCACCTATGTTAGCACTCTGTAAATTTCTTTAGGCTAAGAAGAGAAATCCTAGAGGTAACCACAAACCTCTTTGGGCTAGAAACTAGTCCTTTCTAACTGTAGGGGGCTCACTCACTTGAAAAAAATGTCTAAGGGTAAAGAACACTGAAGCTCAAGGACACCCTATAGAGACCAAGTTTGAAAAAGGGAAATGAGATTCAATGAGAGTTTTTGGTAGATTAAATAAGGTCCATTGGGCATGAAACCAAAACCATAATTCATATTTCTAGACAAAAATACCAGTGCTTACATTAGACACTTGTAGAAGTAGAGGAAAGGTAGGTGCATATTTAAAGTTTGACATCATTTGTAATATAGTGAATTTATTTAAAAGAAACTAGAAAATACATGACAATATTTGATAATATGCAACAGAAAACAACATGAATTCTACAACATACATTCTTGACCAAACATTGAGAAGAAAAACAATAATGGAGCACCTAACTAAGGGTGAATTCCATCATAACAGAAAGACAAACAAATATTTAACCAAAGAATTAAAGATATGAATTATAGAAAAACGTCTTTAGAGAGATACTTTAAAAGAGGGACTGTAATAAAATATTAATATTAACAACTACACAAAAGGCACAATAACTCAAAATGCATACCACATGAATCTTTGAATCACAATGACAAAAATTTGCACTGATATTTTATTCAAGAAATAGTAAGCATATGCACAAGGATTCTCCAAATACAAAACCTTCTTCCATATTCTATTTTATTTTAAATAAATTTTCAGCAAAGTAAATAAATATGACCAAATGAATTATATCTACTATCCACTGAGTGGATCGAAACCATCTGAATTTGGAAACATCAAGCATTTAAACGAAATCTGAAATAAAGTAACCAAATCTATGATAAAAATGCAACATTATCCTTGAAGAAAATAAATCCTATCCTATCTATTAAACCAATCTATATCCATTCATTCTTATCCAAATAATTAACATCATAACACTTAGGTTCGAGACTAATACAAAAGAAGAAATAACATGAAGTTTGAGTTGCACGGAAAATGAGAAATTGCGCAGTAGACTCCATATCGACATGTACATGTGTTTCGTCGACTAAAAATAAGATGAAAAGGATGATGATTAAGCCGTTGAGTTGGAGGTGGACCCATCTAATTCCTCTTTCCACATGTGCAAGCTCAATATTTCCCAATTCAACCCTTGAGCAACAATTTCACAACAAAAATTGAATTTCTAAAATTTGGTTGTCCTTCCTGCTCCAAAAAAAACAAAGCCCATCAAATGATATCTTGTGCCTTATGACTCCGACCAACATAAAAATTACCAAAATTCTCCTCACAAACTCCAAAATGAGCTAAACTACACAAGATGAAACCTTTAGCAACTAAAAAAGCATGAGATCATATATGCAAACTACCTCCTCCTCTTTTAACTGGATGAAGGATTACAGGATGAATACTTTTTTTCTTTGCATGAGGTTGTTTTAGCTTCCTTAGGTGACTATGGTTGTGGTTTTCTAAGAACATTTCCAATATGTGTTTGAACTTATGTAACTATCTCCTGGCCCTTGACAACTTCTGCTTCATTATCCTCAACCTCCTCCTCAAAACCAAATTTCTCGTATAATAACTCCTTACTTGTTTATGAAAAATAAGGGTTTTTTTTAATACCACCTGAGCTTTTTTAAGTGTCTGAGTAACTTCTCGAACCTGGAAATTATCCTATACAAGAGTATTTTTGAAAACCTCTTTGAAATATTTATTATCCTTGATTATTTGCAGAACATGTTGTTTGCACTATTCAATTTCTTCAACCAACCTTTGGTTATCTTTCCACTGATCAAATTCTAGTTTCTCTACTGACTGAAAAGTCTCCCTCATCTTTTCTTTCCACCTAGTTGTAGTTCTTATCATGGGCCTTCTTTGCTGCATCCTGGGTTCCCTTACCTCCTCATCAATCACTTATTTTCCCTTTTCCTGAGTTGTGGGTCTATGAGGCTTCTTATACATGTGGCTTTCTTTTTGCTGAGCCACTTTTCCTGTTGGGTGTCTAAGATCCTTTTTTTCTTTTTGCAAATAGGAAATTGTGAAATTTTCCTTCGCAAGGTTGTCTTGTAATTTTGTGAATTCAATCTCTATTTCCGCCATCTGAATATTTTGTTCCTCCCTTGTACACTTCTGTGACATGTCTTCTGAAACATCAATGGTTTGTTGAGGAATTGGCTCCTCAATCAATTGTTTTGTATAAGACCCAATTCTCAATCTCGTCCTCGACCTAAATAAAAATTGTGCTTCTTCCTGTGCCATTTGAATTTTTTCTTTCCCTTTTCTAGCTACCTTCTTATCCTTGACTATTTATTTCATTGTCTCTTTCATTGCTTTTTCCTTTTTGGGTTCTTCTTCTTCCTCTTGTGTTTCCATTTGCAAGATGTCTGCATGGGCCAACATACCTACATTTGACAAAAAGCTCTCCCATGACATCTTCCTCTTTTCTAGCTCATGCTAAACCAACAACTTGATCAATGAAAAGTGAAAAATATTGGGCAAATGTTTATCCCCTTTTTAATATACCCTCTCTGCAATTTTTCCTAGAATTTTAAACAAGTAATATGGAAAATTAAAACTACTCTTAGCTGTGAAATTCATGAGAAATCCGATATGGTAATGATACACCTTACTAAGGCGACCCTCACATGTAAATTATATCCGAATCGCCTTTAACAATTGGCTGTAATGATTTAACAAATATTTCCTTAGAAAGGTGGTATCCTACTTGCCCTTGAATTGGGGTTTGAAAAATTCTTTAAAGTGTGATGCATCTAATTCATGTCCTTTAAACCATATCTCACCTTGTGCAGGGATTGTTGTAGCTTCAGAAATGGTTTGCTCATGAACTATAAACTCCACACTACCAATTTTGAGTTTATCTCCTTTGAAGTTAAGGGACAACATGCTTGCAAGTTGTAGATCATGGCCATGATTTTGGATTTTTTCAAAAAAATATATACACCTATTTTGTTAAAATGGAATTCTAATGGTTGGGTCAAAGTTCACAAGGTCTAGGATTCTAGGTTCAATACAAACCACTTCTCCTCATTTGGTTTTGGTTTTATTAACTGGGCTCTCCATGTGTCATTTTAAAACCTTCAGGGTAGAGTTTTGACTATGTTCATGGCACACTAACTCTCTGGAGGGATGGAAACACTGTATACACACTGACAACCCAATATAAAAATAGTTGATTAGGATTTTTCACAAGTTTTGAAGGTTTCAGCCTATTGGCTGTGAAAACCTTTTAACTATGCTGCATATTTAATGTTTGCGGTATGTGTGGAAAATTTTCATAAAAGTGAGTTGACAGGTTTATGAATTAACAGCTTCAAAACCATATACACATGACACACAAAACCTTGGTATATGATATTATTCCAAACTCAGACCAACTATAAACATATTTTTCTCAACAGTTGTGTAGCAGTGCATAAAAAAATTGTCAATCAACGTCTAATTGAACTTCAAAGAGATAAACAATGGTTGGAAGTGATGTATCCTACCTAAAACAAAAATAAGACTAAATTTGTAGTTGCATGTGACCTTTGCAAGGAGCTGAAGATGGTTACGCAGCAATTTCAGGATTTATGTAGTGATTGCATAATATTCCTCCACTGTAAAATAAATTTCTATACCCACACCCTATCAGCTTGCTCTCAGCCTATCTACTATATATACATTCATTTTTCTTCATAAAGAGCACTAATTCAGAATGGAGAGTGAGAAAAGGGTGACATGAAAGAAATTTTGAAATGCACCCTTTTTTTTTGCTTTATCTTTTATGTAGACTTAGGACAAGGGTATTATGGGTGTTACTGTTAGTCTCTTCATCCTATCACCAGTGATCAAATATTCTGTTACCATGTCTTGTTAGGTTATCAAAGTCAAATTCTTTTCATTTCATTAGGTTTTGAAATCAAAATTTGGTCATTGGATAGTGTGTCTAGGGCCATTTCCACTCCTTTAAAATTTTTTACATGTCGGTACTTGTCATCACTCAATTGAGTGTACCATAATTGAAAGATTTTCATTATCATTTTAATCAACATCATCATGGTTTTCATTCATCTCCGTGTCACCATTAGGTCATTAGGGTTAAGGTCACCAAAGTCTGTCATTCCATGCATACATCCAGCAAAGGAGGAGTGGTAATAGGTAAAGTCATTCAATGAAATTTGGTTTAAAAATGTAATTTATGTTTCTGTTATGTAATAAGTTTCAAATTCCAAAGCTCCATAAGAAATTTTCAAAGCTACAAGTTTTCAAAGCAAAATGAAAAGACATGTAATGGGCCATCCCACTACTATGAAGAAAAGTGACTATCACAAGCTATACAAGAGCAATTCAACTCATTTTCTAATTTCATCCTATTGAATAAGAGCTCTCTCTCACCTACCAAGGCAAGCTCATCAATTTAAAGTCAAAGACATTCCAAACATTTGATGTGAAATAAGGTACACTGGTTTTTCTAACCTACATGTTGTATTTTCTTCTACACCTTGTGTTTTCTCTCTCAGAGGCATAAAATCAGTTCTTGAAGGTTTCTAAAGGCTATCAAGGTGTCCAACATCAGTGTACAAGTAATTTAAACCTTATCAACCTCTCCTTGTAGCTCAATTTCATTTTTTAAGAGTGCAAACTATCCATTGACCCCTACACTATGTTTTAGTGGCTTTCCCATCCTTTCAAAAATTGCAAGATAAACACACATTCCCATAGTTTTTTACACTTCCTCACACTCAAAACCATCTCCCATAGCATTCATACTACTTTATTCCCATTTCCTAAGCCCCAAACCCTAAACCCTAGCCTAATTCTTCATTTTTGGAAGTTTTCCTAGCCAGGACTGTATAAAACTTCCCTAGCCTAATTCCCATACACATTTCAATCCATTCCACTTCCTAAAGTTCCCTAAGACCCCTATCCATCTCCCTAAATTTTCCTACTCCCATATCCCTTCCCTAACCCCTTCATCATGTCCCTTCACTCCCTTCCCTTATTTTTTACCATTAGGCTTTTCCCCCTTGCAAACCATCAAATGGAGGAGAAGAGGCCTTAAAACAAGGGAGGCCAATTGTTAAGATATGAACCCTTAACCACTCATTAAGTGATGTCTTAAAAATTATCCAAACAATGTTTTTAAAGGGTAGGATGTCTTCCTTTTTATGAGCAATATGAGAGAGTCAAATACCATGCCACATTAACTAAATTGTTTTCCACTCAACTCAAAAAGGACAAGGTAATGATTTTAGGAATTATTGAACTGAAAATGGTGTGGATAACTTGTATGGAGTTCAGGAACCTACCACTCAGTTCTAATTAAAATGATCTAGCTTGAACTTGACGTTTTGTAGAATTTTGGCTTGAAAGTGGTGTATGTTTTTTTTATTGTTTATGTGTCTTAAGTTTATTTGTTCTTGTTGTAATTTAACATGTATAATAGAAACATAATTCAGAAATAAAACCATTAACCACAACAGAAATATAAAATAGGAGTTCACCCGAAATATCGTGGGGTACGTCTCCTTTGAGTCTTGTCAACTAGACTCGACTCTTTGGGATTAAAATAATTGTTATTTTACAAGTTTCATGCTTAACACCAATGAATACAAAAATGATTCAAAGGGCTGAGAATACCATTTAACATCCCTCTAATTTCTTTCCAAATTCTGCAAACAACTTTAGGCTCATGTTAACACATTTCCTTCTGTCGGTTCACTAAGCTTCTATGAGATTCTAAATGGCACAAACTCCCTCAGAATTTTGTTCAAATCACTGAAACCACTACTTCTATATCCAAAAAACATCATACACCAAATTTCAACTGATAAATTGCACATCATCCCCAAATAGGCTATCCTCCACGATTTTCCCATGCTTGCCCAAAACTTCCCATCAACTTCTCGAGCTGAAGAAGTTCTCAAAATGTTCTAAAACCACCTCCATTGGTTCCAAAATGTCTGAAATAGCCAATTTCGACTATTGTTTCATCAGAAACGGCCTCCAGCTTCTCTAGTTTTTCCTCCATACACTGTCGACACCCCTGGCACTAGGGTCAAAGAAAACCTCTCTGCTCAGTTTTTGACCTCTATAAGTTATCCAAATTTTCTAAAACCTTTATCATTAGATTCAAAATCAAATTTTCAGTCAAGAATGATCACTGGTTCACTGCAAATGGTCTCTAGCTCCCCTGGCTAGGCCCTAAACTGCTACTGGAAAAAGCTGGCAAAAGCAGGCAAATCAAATGGCCTCTGGAACTTAAATGAAGCTTTTTAGCTTTCTAATGCTCTATATAGGCTCTAAAAACCATTTCATCAGATTCAGAACTTCCAAATTATCCAATTTAGCCTATTGGAACTCTGGAAAAGGACTCTAACTCCCCTGGTTAGGCCTCAAACTGAATTTGTCTCATGGTGGCCCTGATGGCTCCTTCCTCTTCCCTAAAGAAAATGATGCTGAATTCACCTCCATTCGACCTAAAATCTGTGCAAAAGTGTTTAGAAGGTTGAAGAGACCCAAACTTGACTAACATGTCATCCAATTTGGTTCAATAATGAGAGTTATGACCAAAACAACTTTGCCCCAATTTCCTCCACTAACTATGGGGCAACTCCCAGTTAAGTCCACTAAAAGTGGAAATCTGCCTAAATTTGGGAGCGCCTCCAGAATCTCCACCATATTAAACTCCACTTAACTGAAGCTTAATTAAATATTAAACTTGATATTAGGCTCCTTAATCGCTCTTAACATTAAGCTCCCACACTGGTCATATGATGAGGTTCCATGGGAGGAGGGTTGGCCCCTCCGTGCTCTGCCAGACCCACTCAGCATTCAAAGTGCAATAACTTCTTCGTATGGTGTCTGTTTTTCAAACTGTTTATGGCGCCAAAATTAGGAATAAGATACCTATGCAACCATCTTGGTTTCAACCCAATCCTGTAACTTTGAATTTTGAGCTAATCCTTATGTCCCTGATCCAGTTCTGATCACACCTCTGAAATGAGAAGCTTTTGGACCCCAAAAGCTCTCTTGGACTACTGAAACTGATTTGTACAACAAATGAGAGTATTTCAACCTCTTCTCTTCAGCCTACAAACACTTACCTTGCATGTCTAGTGACTTTTAACCACAACTAGAAAGCAATTCACACTTCCCTTCATCGATGCACTAATCCTCCTATCAAGAGATGCCTTTCTTGCACTCAAACAGAAATTTTTGGCAAGAAATTTGGAGAAGGAATCTGAACATAATTTCCTTGATAATTAATCCAATGTAGCTCAAACATAAGTCATGTAACATGCGACATCAACAACAAGTCATCATAAAATGTGCTATACAATTGACAAAAAATCAATGTAAAAACTGTGCAACACAATCAACACAAGTCGACAAACATTTGTGACACAATCGACACAAATCGATAAACAACATGATACATCTTGAAAAACACATGTGCATGCATCAATGTACAATTAACTTATTTGCAGTTCGCTATTTACACATACAACTTCCATGCACATGTACACCTTCAACTCTTCCTTTCAAATACCAAGAAGTTCATAATCCCAAAAACACGTGGGTGGCTAAAGAGTTGAACTAAAAGATATTGTTGTAATATAAGTGAGTATCATACTCATATTTTACACCTCCATGGTGAAATTTTGCAACAACAAAGAAATTATTTTAATAGAACCACATTTATATGAAATCTTTTATAAAAATTTTCAACAAAAATACATGCATACAACCAAAATGTGCATATGTAGAAAGGAGTATTTCTTACTGTGTTAAGAAGTCCATCCACTTCTTTCCAAGCCAACTCCATGGTGACTTTTGTCGCTGCAACACTTCTTCATGTGAATCTTCAATTTTCACATCGATAATGGAATCCATAGTTCCACTTGTGCCAATCTTTCTGTCCTCTTGTTTCATGTGCTTTGGACGACTAGTTGGATGCAAAGTCCAAAAATGGGAGACATCATGTCCCTCCTTTTGGAAAAATGTGCAAAACTTATGCACCTTCTTTGAAAGTTGTCTTTGCCTCATCTGCTTCCTGTATTCTTTCTTCCTCATCCAGCATCTTGAAACATCATGGTTAAATCGACCATAATATGTTTAGCAAATCTTTCTTTTATTTAAGCATGCAAAATTATTATGCCTTGCAGGAACCACAATCAGATTGATCATGAGAATATTTATACCTTTTTTACTTCTTTGAATGTTCATCCTTTTTTCCTTCTTAAGGTGATGAACTAGTAGAGGCTATAGCTTTCATTTGCAGACTAACATCATCATTCTTGTCTTGAAAACTGTCTAAAATTGCATGCTCACCATAAGCTGCATGTATACCATATTTTTGCTGCAACAAAGGCTTAAAGAAATGGCAATCATCTTTGAAACAAATTTTACATAGTTTCATATTAGAACTTGGAATAAAGGTTCTCTTTAAAGTAGCATCACATGCCTTCAAGGATTTGGAGTCTTCACCATTAAACTGCACATAAACAAGAGCAAGATTCTTGGGTCATTCCTCAACTGAAATGGGATCAACCATGCCTTGTGCATGCTTGCCTAATCGTTTTCCTTCATAGCCCATTTTAATCATTAATTTGGACCCTATACCTCTCGTATTTTTTTCGAAAGAACCAACACATCTTTCTAAAGAGGGAATGGAAGACAAGCTAGAATGGATTACCTCTTCCTCATGCATTTTCTTGGTCAAAGCCTCTTGGGCTTGATGGATTTGCCTCTCCATATCATGCAATATTTCAAGAATTTCTCCCTTCTCTTCTTTCACGGCAAACAACTGTTCACGAAGTTGGATGCTTTCTCTTTTATCCTTAAACAAAATCTGCACCATGTCCTTCAATACAATAAAGTCATGCTTCATATCATCATCAAATAATATTGTGAAGGAGGAAACTTCACTTGTAGAAGTTTTCATTATGATTTCAATGAAAAAAAATAACTTTAAAAAAGTTCTCAAAGCTTTCAAAACATATGAAAAGATTTTTAACAAAATGGCTGTGCAGCCAAATAAACAAACAAACTCCAAAAGCTTCTTAACAAACAATCGTCATGACGGTTTGTTCCAAAAGTGACCTTGAGGTCCTTTGGGGTAAGGAATATGCCTTAATGCATTATATTCATTTTTTGTCCTCTCCAGGACTTAGCTAATCAGTAGCTATCCCCAAATCTCAAGCAAACTCAAACACCAATAAATCTGCAAACAGTAAAACAATTAATCTTTTACACTGTTTAAACACCTTTCAAGCTATACAATCAAGAAACCAAATGCTTTGTCAAGCAAGAAACTATGCTCCGATACCAACCTGATTTGAAAATGGTGTGGATAACTTGTATGGATTTCAAGAACCTACCACTCAGTTTTAATTAAAATGATCTATCTTGAACTTGACGTTTTGCGGAATTTTGGCTTGAAAGTAGTGTATGTTTTTTTACAGTTTATGTGTCTTAAGTTTATTTGTTCTTGCTGTAATTTAACATGTATAACAGAAACATAATTCAACAATAAAACCATTAAATACAACAACAATATAATATAGGAGTTCACCCGAAATCTCGTGGGCTATGTCTCCTTTGAGTCTTGTCAACTAGACTCGACTCTTTGGGATTAAAATAATTGTTCTTTTACAAGTTTCATGCTTAACACCAATGAATACAAAAATTATTCAAAGTGCTTAGAATACCATTTAACATCCCTCTAATGGCTGTCCAAATTCTGCAAACAGATTTAGGCTCTCGTTAACACATTTCCTTCTGTTGGTGCACTAAGCTTCTCTGAGCTTCTAAATGGTACAAACTCCCTCAGAATTCTATTTAAATAACTGAAACCACTAATTCTGTATCCAAAAAACATCAGACACCAAATTTCAACTGATAAATTTCTTAAATCAAGCACAACGTCCCCAAAATAGGCTATCCTCCACGGTTTGCCCAGGGCTGCCCAAAACTTCGCATCAACTTCTTGACCTGAAGAAGTTCTAAAAATGTTCTGAAAAAACTTCCATTGGTTCCAAAATGTCTGAAATATCCAAGTTCGACTATTTTTTCATCAGAAACGGCCTCTGGCTACTCCGGTTTCACCTCCATACACTGTCGGCACCCCCTGACACTAGGGTAAAAGAAAACCTCTCTGCTGCGTTTTCGACCTCTAGAAGTTATCCAAACTTTCTGAAACCTCTGTCATTAGATTCAAATTCAAATTTTCAATCAAGAATGACCACTGGTTCGTTGCAAATGGTCTCTAGATCCCCTGGCTAGGCCCTACACTACTGCTGGAAAAAGCAGACAAAAATGGCCTCTGGAACTTAAATGAAGCTTTTTGGATTTCTAATTCTCTCTACAAGCTCTAAAAACCATTTCATCAGATTTAGAACATATTAATTGTCCAAATTAGCCTATTAAAACTCTGGAAAATGACTCTAAATCCCCTGGTTAGGCCTCAAACTAAATTTGCCTCATGGTGGCTCTGATGGCTTCTTCATCTTCCCTGAAGAAAAAGCTGCTGAAGATCACCTCCATTCAACCCGAAACCTATCCCAAAGTTTTTAGAAGGTCGAAGAGACCCGAAATTGACTGAAATTTCATCCAATTTGGCTCATTAATGAGAGAGTTATGACCAAAACAACTTTGCCCCAATTCCCTCCACTAAATACAGTGGGGAAATTGCCAGTTAGCTCCACTAAATGTGGAAGTCCGCCTAAATTTGGGAGTGTTTCTAGAATCTAGACCATATTGAACTCCACTTAACTGAAGCTTAATTAAATATTAAACCTGATATTGGGCTCCTTAAGCGCTCTTAACATTAAGCTTCCACACTAGTCATATGATGAGGTTCCATGGGAGGACAGTTGGCCCCTCTGTGCTCCACCAGACCCAATCAGCATTCAAAGTGCAATAACTTATTCATACGGTGTCTATTTTTCAAACCGTTTGCACCGCTGGAATTAGGAAGACGAGACCTATGAAACCATCTTAGTTTCAACCCAATCCTATAAATTTGAATTTTGAGCTAATCCTTAGGTCCTTAATCTAGTTCTGATCAGTTACTTTCACTATATCAACTAATGTAGTAGCTGAGGCCATAGGGATACCCAATTAAGTTGAGAAATGATTTAAAAAACAATACCTAGACATTCAAAACTACAAGCCCTACCTCAGAACACATTATCAATAATACATGCAGAAGGTTTTTCCTGTTGGGTACCTTCTTGAGAAGTATACACCAATAATGAAAATCATCATGAAGTACGTCAAATGTGAGGGAATATTTTCTGGACTATATAGGTATCATATCATATTACTCATGCCTTTCATAGGGGTAAAGTCACTCAATTTTCCCTATTACCTCTATAGAAGTTTGGAAAATATGGCATAAAAATTTCATCATAAGCGGAGTGGTATTGAACTCAACCTCTTCCACCATGCACTTATCAAAATAATTGTTTTACACTAGCTTGAACATAAGAGAATTACTTGGGAAACCTTCATGCAAGAAGATGCATTTTTTCCTTCTATTAGCCAACCTGCTAGTCCTAGTTCACCCTCAGCACCATTAGCACCATTTAGACAGGTGAAGGTTGGCTCACCTAGAACAATTTCTGTAAGGAGGAAGATTGAGGCCACTCAGGCATAACAGAGAGGCATAAGGATTGTGCTTTCTCCTCAAATTGAGGAAGGGGTGAAGCCCACATCAATAGAGCAGGGATTACCATTACATCATGAGACATTTTTGCATGATGAGGAACTCATCCATCATGACTTTGACATAGTAGACTTGGAATCCAGTGAAGAACATGAAAACCTAGAGCAGATCATCAAGGAAAAAAATGCTTAAATCAAACAACTCAAGGACAATTTGGCAATGGATAATTTCATTATTTCCTTCCCGGAGTAAGAGAACAATCAATTGAAGGTAAAACAATTATCTTTAAAGAAAAATCATTATAAATTTAGTGTGAAAGATATGAAAGCCAAAGAAGTGGTTGATACTGAAGATTCATAAAATCATGAAGAGAAGGTGACAAGGAAGAGACCAAGGACCATGGGTCTTCAAAGAGCACTTCAGAAAGAAAGAGACCAAAATCCACCAGATGAAAAGTTGACATTTTAAGAAAGGATAGTCATGGAAATCAATGAAAATAAGGAGTTTTGGCTTGATAAAGTCAATATTCACTTGGAGAAGCTCCTTTAAAAGTCTAATAGATACAACAAGTTATAAAAACACATGGCTGACCACTACTACAAAAGGAATGAAGTTTACAAAGTCAAAGTCAAACAACTGCAAGAAAAACTGAAGGAAACCATAATTAGTCAAAAAGAGAAGGGTAACTTGGATCTACTTGTTGATGCTTCCTTAGTAGCATAACATACCTTTTCAAGTATCTTTGGACCAGTTTTGGAGAATTTTGGAGCAAATTTTTGTTTTTGTAAGATTTTGGTCAAATTTGGAAATTTTGAAAACGAGTCATATAGGCAAAAACATAGCATGAGCCATGGTGCGCTTGTGTTGGGAAGGTCCAATGACTACATTTTCTACATTGGTGGATTCCTCTTTATGTGTACTTCAATTCTATTCAGCGGTGGAGCCATGTCAGCCACTTTTGGAGGGTCAAAATTCCCAAAAACTAGCAGAACATGGCCTTTCTGCCCTCTTTTCAGAGGCCACGTTGCACTTTCTGAGTGCTCTTGAGAGAATTAATATTTGGAAGGCTAGGAGCCACCGTTTTGAGTGCATGAACATCATATAATGTAGCAAACATCCATGGATTTCCATAGAAAATTTCAAATAAGAATTTGGACACTTGGAAGGCCTTCAAATTTCCTTTTTCCCCAACATGTTGTGCTTTCTCCAGGCACACTATGCTTTCTCCAAAATTCAATGTGTTTTCTCCAGCACACAATTATCACATGAAGTTTGACCAATTTTGAATTTTTATGTGTGTAATTGATGAATGATGATGATTTTGTGATGTCATGAAGTGTAATTGAGTGCTAGATAGTGAAATAGGGTGGATACATTCTTTTTGATGTAATTTTTGGTTAAATGTATCTTGTTTCCTAATGATGAGAGACATCAAGGTTTTGTTGAGCATATCATGTAATCAGATCTGAAAATGAGGGATTCAACCCCTAAGAAAGGGGAGAGGTTTTTTTGGTCTATATCTATCATTTTAAAAGTCATTTGACTGGTTGGACATCAGAGGATTGTAACTCTTATAACTTGTACTTTTACTTTCATATTCAGAAATTAGAGGATGTAGTTGCAACTATTATCTAGGAATTCATGTGAAATTATTTTATGATCATATATTTTCTCTGTTATAGTCTTGAAGGAATGATATATAGCTCCTATTTCCATATCTTGTATCTTTAGTGACTTTCCTTATAGTTCATAGGAAGAATTCTATCAATTTAGCTCTCTTTATATGGAAATTCCATTTTGTGTTTCATGCTTCCAGATTAATGAATTCATGATTGAACATTCTCATTAAATCCCTCTACTTTTTCAAACCCTCCACTATACCTACAAAACCCTAAAGCCATCATAGATCCACTACTACCTTGACCCTTTATATCTTTGCAGTACATCCTTTGATACTTAGACCTAGCTACTTGGTTTCATCCTTGATCCAACATCAAGCCCTAAATATCCCCTGTAATGGCTCTAAAAATGAGCAACAGGGGTAATTATGAATAGGGTTCAAGTTCAAGGTTGTTAAATGCGATATTCGAGTCACGGGGTTATTCTCAGAAATATTCAGAAGGTTCATGTTATGTGATTTCAGGGCTCATGTTATTGGACACGTCTATAATTTTCCTTCGATGTATCATTGCTTTGTTCCATTATACCTCTGAAACACAGTGACGGTATTTCACTAATGAATGTGTTTGACAACAGTTATTTACCTCCTCTTCTCCATTACTACTTCATCCGTTGTTATTTCAACAAAGTATAGAAAAATATTAGAATATGTGTTTACTACTATGGTTCACATTGACTGAAATACCTTTATTATACAAGGCATTCCAATTCGTGTTCTATTAAACTTACCAAAATTTTTGTTTCCTCTCTTCATTAATCATTATTCACCAATATTTTTCCTTATTGGTTCATGCTTAATTCTTCCACCTTCAGTAGAACACATGTACCTGAACAATTACATTTAGATACCATATATACCCTAGAATTCTACCAATTTTTAATGCTTCACACTCCACCTATGTAGTATGAACATCTATTGTAAGAGAATTTTAAAGAATGTTGCATTTATTGCTTGGAAGCATACAACCATTTTGACCAAATTGTTGGTAGTTTGATTATTTTTATTGAACCAAAATGCATCGATGCAACAAAATTTTTATTGAAATTTCTTTAAAAGTGTTTCTGAGTTTCTTTACACTTGGGTTTTATAGTTTTCAAGCAATGGGCTTGCCGAAGTTTAGGGTCTAGAATTATTTGGTGTGACAATAATAAAACCGTTTTGTATTCTCCACTCAAAATCAAGGAACATAGCAGTCTCAGACGATGTATTACCACCAATTGGATCTGTTTAAGTTCCATAAATTCATGTGAATACAAATTTTTCTCTAGAAAAAAATGTCATCGTTTTATAACTGATTCATAAGAAATGAATATTCAATCACTGGAATTCCTTTTTACTGTAGTTTCCATTATGTTGATTGGACTCAAGTTAACTTATAACTATATTTATTTATATTTTTAAAATCATAATTTTCTCTGTATCAAATGTTGTGTCACTTTTATTTTGATTTCAAATTGACGATTTGGTAGAGGCAGGAGTCATGCATGGGAAAGTGGAAAAGATCCATATAAATATGTGACATATGATATCGATGCCTCAACTCTTGCTCTAGATGCAAGTGTGGTGTTCCCCTCTAGTTACTTTAACTCAAATTTTTGATTTCAAAAGTCAATATGTTCTTTAATTTAAAATTCTGAATGAACATGTTAATCTTGTGTGCAAAAGAAATATGAACAAAGTCAATGGGGGTTTTATTGAGGTTTTTATTAGTTTTAATAAATTTTATTAGTGAGGATGAGCTCCAAAATTCATATATATTAATCTATTATTCCAAGCAACATATTGGGATTCTTTTCATATTATATGCATTGAGGAGTTTATGTTTATGGTCACAAAGAATTCCCTTCATCATCAAAGTTAACTTATAGATGCTTCACTCTCTATATATGTTTTCTGAATAATTTTAATTCAATGTTTCTTATATTCCATTCATATCTACTACTCTTACCTATGTTACCTCCTCACAACATTTCCTTCGCAAAATCACGTGCAATTTCTAGTATACATATGTTTGGGAGTTTGGTTTTTTGTTTGTAAACCACACAACTACCTCATTCCCTTGTATATGAATAATTACTCATAATGAATCATACCAAATGGAAAACCTTCAATTAATTCTCAACCCTATAAAATATCATTTTAATATACTATTTATAAATTATATTCAATATATATTTTATTAGTGATTAATGAACCATCTAACTAATTTCTTTTATATTAAACAATTTATCATCACTATCAATTTTGAAATTACTTTAAAATAGACTAGTTATATGAGAAATTACTCATCAGGGATGATACCAAAGAAAAGACTTTCCATTAGTGGTTAACAGTACAAAATAACATTAATATACTATTTTTAAAATATATTCAATAGATTTTCTATTATCTATCCGTGAACCATCTAATAAATTCCTTAAAGAATTTATCGTCATTATTCATTTTGGTGTTGCATTTTCCCTACCTTAAAAATATGCTACTTATATGACAAATTAATGATATTGAAGATAAGACTTTCCATTAATGCTTAACTATACAAAGTATCATTTCTATACACAATTTATAAACTATATTTAATAGATTTTATATTAGTTATCTACAAACCATCCAACAAATTATTTTATCTTAAATTAATTTATCAACATAATTTATTCTAGTGTTACTTTTCCCTTACTTTAAAGATATATTATCTATATGAGGATATAACATCAAAGAAAATATTTCACATTGATAGTTAACCATATAAAATATAATTTTAATACACTAATCATAAACTATATTCAATAAATTTTCTATTAATTATCCAACAAATATTTTTTATTTTTAAACAATTTACCATTATGCTTTATTTTGACAATACATTTAACCTACCTTAAAGATAAACCAATTATTATTCATAAATAAAATTATCAATCACTTATTTAATGTAAAATTTGATATTCAAAATAGTTTAGATTTATAAAATAAAAATTAAAGATAAATACATCTATATTCTATATGAGCAATATATAAGTTCCCTTCTATTTATTCATTATATAAATACTAGAAGTCATTACATCTAATTTTATCATGTCATATGTAAAAATTGAATCACTTAAAATAATGGATAAATATAGGGTGTTTTAGATTAGCGGTTGATTGAGATTATTGGTCATATTTAATTTTTGGATCTTATTTATGAGAAATTTTTTCTCACTTATCAATAGATATGTAATCCTATATATGTATAAACATTTTAATTGATTGAATTGTAGTGTATTGCGCAGGCACTCTGCAGGTTGAGCTAGGCTCACCTGAGATATGCTTATTTCCTCCATATTTTGTCTCTCCTAAATTTTAGTTGGTATGAGAGCCTAGTTGGTATTGGTAGGGGCCTAATTTGCAGAGGAACGTGAATGTTTATAGTGTGGCCAAGGAGGACCTGTGGTGTGTCGTTGGACCTATGAATCATATGGTTGAGCATGGATTTAGATCTCCTTTGTAGATATGCATAGGTTGGTTAATTTTTATTTTTTTGGGGATGTGTTGTCACTTGGATGTTGGATGCGTTGTCTTTTGGATGCCGAGGCCTCTTACTGACTCACTCCTTTCTCCTTGTGACGGGTTGGCGACCAGTGTGGGAGGTAGTCACGTGGGTTTGTTATTTCTCAGACCGAGACAAGAGCACGGCCGCTGATAGATGCTCGTGCATGTGTGTGGTATCACACCTGTGCGTGATCTTAGTGTTTGTGCGTGGCCTTAGTGCGATAGATTCTCATGAGGAAAAGCAACCGCTAATTGTGAAATAGTGGCCTGTGGTGGGGTTCGATGCTGTTGGTCAGAGGTGGACCTTGTTCTATCTTGTAAGAGATGTGTGTTGAGACAATTTTTATTTGGTTTGTTTCCTCACTGTCATTAAGATAAACGAAAAAGAATCAATTTGTGAGGAGTGTTGTCCAATTTTCATGGTGCCAGCGGGAGTCAGGGTCTCCTCCTCTGCCTTTTTGAGGCATTTGGTGGATGTGCGCAGCGGTTAGTGAGGCGCAAAGGAAAGCCGCGTGAAGTGTTGCATCGTGGACCTACATGCAAGAGGCATGTTGTTGATGATGTGTGACAAATTTATTCTTGATGTTGGTCGTCGAGTGTCAAGCCTGTGCGATGGGAAGCCATGTCCTTTGAAGTCATTCTGCTTTGAAAAGCTGAGTGGAAGAGGAGTAAACCTCCTTGGGGTATTGAATATCACATTGTAAATTGGAGTTGAAGGTTGTGTTCTATACTAAGATTGTGTGAAACCTCACAGTTGTGTGTGTTTGAATTCCTGGTAGCAAGCATGGGATTGGTGCATAAAATTGAGATGGAACATTTCAAGGCATGAAGCCTATGCATAAACTTGTTGAGGAGGATGCAGTGAGATGGAAAGAAGAATAAAGGGAAGCAGGTCTCACGTATAGCCACTTTTGCCGAGATAAATGATATCTCTAGGAGGTTGGAGAAAGAGGACTTTGAATTGATCTCTCATTTCTTGTGGGGTACCATCGATGAGGTTGCGTGGTATGTGGAAAATGGTGAGTAGAAAAACATGATAAGGTCATAGGAAATACTCAAGACTATAGCTGAGTGGGACCTGGAGTTGCACATGATTTTAGGCGATAAGAGTGAGAAAGATATCAAAGGATTAGGGGTTGTGCCATTCAGGATGGATTTAGGTCAGCTGCTGCAAGTTTAGGATGTACTCTTTGTACCAAGAGTCAGATATAACATGACGTTTGCCTTAGAAATCAAGCAGAAGGGGTTTGATGTCTTGTTCCAATATGGGAAGGTGAGACTCAGGCCCATAGGATATATCTCTATAGTTGTTGTGATTAGAGTTAGAGAGCATGGTCTATACAGCCTGACGGGAAAGCCTATCGCTCACGGGAAGAAGAACAAAAGTTAGGTACAGGTTCCAGAGAGGTAGGTGCCGGTTTCAAAGGATCAGGTACATGTTCTAGAGAAGAAGGTCCAAGTTCTAGATGTTGAGAGGGAGTTTAGTTATAGAGGGATTTTGTAGGTTCAAAGGGAGACTGTGAAACCCAAGAAGAGAGTGTGGTTAGTGGGGAGAAAGGGTGCATCTATAGCTTCCAAGAAGGAATAATTGAAAGAATGGAAAAAATTTCAGGAGAAGAACAAGAAGTCGTAGGCTTCTAGTGATAGTGACACTTCATAGTGAGGCAAATTCCATGCTATAAGGTTTGTTGTATTTATGGGCGCCAAGAGTTGGGAGAGCATTGCGAGCAGTGATACTGATGATGACATGTTACTTCCTAGTCTTGAAGGTACCTCACTCTTTAAGAGGTAGTGGTGAGATTTGGTAGCTTGGTAGGTTTTCCAAGCTCTAGGGTTTGCGATTTGGAGGTTGAAGCACCACAAAAGTGTTTTTTGGCCTTGGAACCCAAGGTGTGGGCTTTGGACCCAAGATGGTGGGTGTGAAACCATGAGCGAATTGGGTGATTGGACACATGGAGGTCTTATAAGACCCTTAGAGGAGAATGGGGAAGTGAAAATCACTCAAATCAGACTTTAGAAGTGGAGAATATTTTTTCTATGTGGATATTTCGATTGGAGAATGAGAGATCAGGTCGGCTAAGGTTATTATAAGCCTTGTGCCATGTTGGAAGGCCAACGAGGGAAGTTTGATAAATCCCTTCAGAAAGATATAACTTAGAGTGATTTTGGAGGCAGACACTCACATACTAAATGCATAAAACAATTCATAGGAAAAACATATTTTGTGGTAGCAATATCTCTAGGAGGATAGAAGTGAGATATTGAAGAACTATTTGAGGTTCTTTTGTTGGGTTTTGACAGGTATGAGTTTCAGAAGAGGTATGATGAGACAAGTTTGAGTTGTTTTGTGCAAGGTTAGGGTGGCTTCCTCCTTGTTTTAGTAGGCTAAAATCTCTATGTAAATTACATAGGTAACAAAATGCTATTTTGGGGTAGTTGGAGGGGTCATAAGGCATATTTTCCATAGTAGAACCAAGCTACATGCAGCGTAGGAAAGCGTATTAAGGAAGGAGGAAGGATGCATTGGTATAAAGGATTTTTTAGGGATCTTAAGAGGTCTTATGTGAATTATGATCACTCCCTAACCAGGTATCGAACCTAAAATAGTTTCACCAATTCAGAATTAAAGATATGTTTATGTTTTCAAGTTGAATTTCGTTGCTAGTAAATGGTGTCCATGGTGGACATTTTTTGAAGGACACTTGTGGTATATTGGATGGAAGAAAGAGAGATTTCCTTGTGTTCCCTAAGTGCAATACATTGAAGGACTAATGTGCTGCTAGAAGAGGCAAAGAAGTTGAGGTCAAGGTTTGGAAATATAGGAGAAGTTGTTGTACTAGACCATGCTCATTAATGGAGAAGACATGTTTGACAATGATAAGTGGCAACCCTTGTGCCCTATGTTAGTATTCATTGGAGAAACATAGGGAGAATATAATTGGAAGAAGTCCCTTAGTATCGGAGGAGTAGAAATGGGCAAGAATTCTGAAAGTGTTTTGGCCTTAATGGATTAAAGAGCATCTGGTGAGCATGAAGACCCCATGTGTTGGTTGTAGATGGACTTATGATCAGCTAGAGGGAACATTGGAGAGCTGGGTTTAGTGGGATAATGGAGTTGATGTTGGTAAAAATATTGAGGGGGAGGGTGACGCAGCAACAACTGAAAGTCAGCCCAATGGGTGGATGGTCAACAATGATGTGGCTTTGTCAACAAATTAATTTTTGTAACCCCATTCTCTTTCGTTTCTCCCACGTGGTCTTTTCTTTACTCGGCAATGTTATTTATCAATTTTAGAAAAATTGATAAATAAATATAACTGGCAGCTTTAGAATGTTATATTGTAGTTCCGGCCCATATGATAACTATTCAACTCTTATAAATTGTATATCGATACACCACGCCTTTTAACTAAACTTTTACAACAACATTAGGCCATTCCCGTTTTATATTTCTCCGTCGACCTTATAACAAATGGTCAATCTTCGGTCTTTATAGTTATGACCTGTACCTTGGGTACAAAACTTTATAGTATAGCCTTCGAACCTTATATCGATAGTCTAGCGTTCATAACATATAACTGTATGTTCGCCCGTGGGCCTGGGCCCCACTCCTATGATAAGTCGACCAATCAACGTATGCAAAGTACCTCTTTTATCGCCTGCTCACATCGATTATCGTCCGTGCATCTATGTCCAACGTACACCGTCCGATGGCCTTCGCCCTGATCAACGGCTCGGTTGCATTTCGCTGTGCGTCCCCCGTCGGATTTTAACGCACGAAATTTCACGTCAACAAAAATCGCTTGGGACACGTGGCAGATTCCCTATGGGATCGCTGCCCGACCCATGAATACCACTTAACATCGAGAGGTGGTGCAGAATAGGGCAATCTGCCCTTGGAAATCCACCGTGGTTTCGCTACAGTGCTTAACCGAGGTTAAGTCGGGTTTGCGCTATCTGTTTAATTCTTTAACTCCGGGTCCGCCTTTGGTTAGGGAGTTCAATTAGCTATTAACAATCGCGAATTTCTTCATTAAGCGGGATTTCAAATTCCATTCCACGCCAGGGTATGCCGGATTTCTTCTATGAATGGAGACTTATTCAACTGCGCCTGTTCAAACAATCTTGAGGGAGACAATGGCCAGAGATATACGAAATCTATACAATGGTTTGGCTCAATAATGGTATACACATAGAGTCAATCATTCCACAACTAAACAACCTCTTACGATTAAGGATTGGGACAGTTCAACGACTAAATGAGCACATAAATCGTTTAATTGGAAACAATTGTTAGCACAGAGTTTTATTGCCAAAATTTCTCTTCGTCCCCTCCGTTTTTTGTACATCTGAAGGGTACAATTATGTACATTATAGAGTGTGACACTTCGGTTCCTCTAGGAGGACCGTTCTGGAAACCAAAAGCCTAATTACAATTTATTCAATAACTGGACTGACAGCTAGACTAACTAACTATTCACCTTCTACAACGCTTAACTACTCTAAAGCAAAACAATCAGCTGAGGTATTGACACCTATTTGTTACAATTTCGGGGGTTTCGAATCCTCCTAGCCACAACATGTGGACAAACTCCTACATTGCTGGCTAGTGCCTAATGCCCCTGCATCAGACTCCTGAGGGCAAATTTTTTCATGGGCTCCTGTCCATGAACTTTTCCACTGATCTGCCCTTCTGCTGCAACATTTCTTCAGTCATCCAAGTGGCATCTTCCTCTGGCTTATCCTTCCACTTGATCAAGTATTGAAAGTACTCTTGTCCTCTGGTTCTTCTGAACGCTCTCTTGTCCAATATCTTCTCTGGTTGCAATGGCTGTGTTGTAGGTAGCTGTTCTTTCCACTCAATTTGTTCCTTGTCTTCTGATCTATCCTCTGCACCATCATCTTCATACTTGTATAAATTTGCAACATTAAAAATGGGAGATATTCCAACATCAGGTGGCAATTCAATCTCATAAGCATTTGCAGAAAACTTCCTAAGTATCTTGCATGGCCCAATCTTTTTGAACTTCAATTTGTTGTACTGCATCTTTGGGAACCTCTCCCTCCTCAAGTGTGCCAAAACCAAGTCTCCTACTTCAAAATGAACTTATTTTCTGCTCAAGTCTGCTCTGGTTTTGTATTTGATGCTGTTGCCTTGTAGTTGCTGCTTCACTTGTTCATGTATGGCGTGGATCTCTGAAGAAAATTCTTCACCATCTGCACTCCTTAACTATGCTCTTCCCAGATTTCTTAACTCTGATATTCCCCTGGGATGCATTCCATAAACAATATGAAATGGAATCTGCCCTGTGCTTTTGTTTGGTGAATCATTATATGCATATTCTGCCTGAGGCAAAATATGATCCCACTCCTTGGGATGTTCTCCTGCAAGACTCCTCAACAAATTTCCCAAACTCCTATTTACTACCTCAGTTTGTCCATCAGTCTGGGGATGATAAGCTGAGCTGAAACTTAGTTTGGTACCAATTTTCTTCCATAGTGTCCTCCAAAAGTGCCCCACAAATCTGGTGTCTCTGTCTGAGACAATGCTCTTGGGTAACCCATGCAATCTAACAACTTCTTTGAAAAACAAGTTAGCAACATGGGTGGCATCACTAGTTTTGTGGCATGGAATAAAATGTGCCATTTTGGAGAATCTATCCACCACAACAAATACTGCATCATTCCCTCTCTGAGTCTTGGGCAATCCTAGAACAAAATCCATACTCACCATGTTCCAAGGCCTGTCTGGAATAGGCAAGGGAGTGTACAATCCTGCATTCTGGCTCCTTCCTTTAGCATATTGACAGATTTTGCAATTCTTCACAAAATTATCCACTTCTGTTCTCATCCTGGGCCAGAAATAAAAGTGACTCAGCTGTTCATAATTCTTATCAGTACCAAAGTGTCCAGCAAGTCCACCACTATGCTTTTCTTTGATCAAGTTTTCTCTCATGGAACATTTTGGTATACATAGTTGGTTCTTTCTGAATAACAAGTCTTCCTGCAGAAAAAAATCTAGCCACTGAATTCTATCTGTTAGAACAGGGTTACTACATGCTTCAAATTCTTCTTTAAAATCAGGATCTGTTTTATACAATTCTTTGAGAAAATCGAATCCTGCAACTTCAAAATTAGTCTCTTGAACAAGCAAATGTCTCCTACTCAAAGCATCAGCTACTTTGTTGGCTTGGCCACTTATATGTTTCAAAACAAAATTAAAACTTTGGAGGTACTCAACCCATTTAGCATGCTTGTGTTTCAACTTGGGCTGCTGTACAATATACTGCAAAGCATGATTATCAGGATACAATACAAACTCCCTGGACATCAAATAATGTCTCCACTTCTTCAGTGCTTGAACAATTGCAGAGAATTCCTTCTCATAAGAGGAATACTTTCTCCTGGTATCATTCAACTTCTCACTGAAATAGGCTACAGGCCTATCATCCTGACTCAAAACAGCTCCAATGGCCTCCCCACTGGCATCACATTTTACTTGAAATGGTTTGGTGAAATCAGGCAGAATTAAAACAGGCTTCTCTGTTATCTTTTGCTTTAAAACTTTAAAATTTCTCTCTGCTTTAGCAGTCCACTTAAATGGCTGTTTGCTCTTCTTTATTGTCTCAATTATGGGTGCATTAATCTTATTGAAGTTTCTTATAAACTTGCTGTAAAAACTAGCAAGTCTATGGAAACTTTTTACTTCAAAAACATTCCTGGGTGAAGGCCACTCCACAATTGCCTTAACCTTTTTTGGGTCCATATTTAATCCTTCTGCAGAAACAACAAACCCCAAATACACCAAGTCTTCCTTCATGAATGAGCATTTTTTTAAATTTATCAGCAGTTTCTCTTGGTGCAACTTCTTCAAGACATGATTAAGATGCCCTAAACGTTCCTCTTTAGTTCTGCTGAAAACTAATATATCATCCAAATACACTATCACAAATTTACCAATGAATTCCCTCAATGCTTCATTCATGAGTCTCATAAAGGTACTAGGTGCATTTGACAACCCAAAAGGCATTACCATCCATTCATACAGCCCTTCATTTGTTTTAAAAGCAGTTTTCCACTCATCACCCTCTCTTATTCTAATCTGATGGTATCCACTCTTTAAATCTATATTTGAAAAATATTTAGCACCACTTAAACAGTCCATCAAATCCTCAATTCTGGGTAAAGGGAATCTGTACCTGATTGTGATCTTATTAATTTCTCTGGAATCAGTACACATTCTCCAGCCTCCATCTTTCTTCGGGCTCAGTACTGGTGGTACTGCACATGGACTCGGGCTTTCTCTGATCAGTCCTTTGTCCACCAACTCCTGCACTTGTCTCCTGATTTCCTCATTTTCATTGGGAGTCATTTTGTAGGCTGCCTTATTTGGCGGATTTGAACCAGGGATAAAATCTATCTGATGGCTGATCTTTCTCACAGGTGGCAGCTCATCAGGTAAATCATCCACAACAATGTCACAGTAATTGTCTAACATCTCTTGTATTTCTACTGGCAAATCAGAAATATTTGTAGAAGTAAGAACTACTTTAGGTTTGCAAACTAAAGCAAAGCTTACCTCTTCTTCTTCTATTTGCTGCAGATATTCCTTCCCGCTCAGCAACAAGGTCTTTGGATCAATCACTCTGCTGGATGGCTCTCCTTCTTCCATGGGAATCAATATATGATGTACCCCATCTTTGAAGAACTTGTAAGTGTTCTTCTTGCCATCATGCACTACTGCTCTTTCAAACTGCCAAGGTCTACCCAGCAGTATATGACACACATCCATGGGCATTACATCACACAAAACCTTGTCCTTGTATTTTCCCATTTGCAGCTCTATTTCACACTGTTCTTTCACAACCAGCTGGTGCCCTTTATGCAGCCAGGACACCCTATAGGGAGTGGGGTGCTCCCTAGTCTTCAGCTTCAGTTTTTCTATCACCTCAGTGGAAACCAAATTGTCTGTGCTTCCACTATCAATGATTAGCTGGCAGCATTTCCCTTGGACTTTGCATATGCTCCTAAACAAAGTCTTCCTTTGTACAGGTTCAGTGACTTCTTTGGTTTGTTTCAACAGGACCTTATTAACCACCAAGGAATCTCCCCTCTCCAGCAGAACTTTTTCTTCAATTTCTGCTTCTTCTTCAACCTGGGCAACAACAGCATTTCTTGGACCAGCACCCACATTCTCTGGACATTCATAGTGCTTGTGTCCCACTTCCTGGCATCTATAACACCTCAATTCTCTCCCTCTGCCTCTGTCTCTGCCTCCTCTTCCTCTTCCTCTGTAAGAACCCCTTCTGCCCCTTGCATCATCCTCTGTAGATGCATTCTGAGGTGAGCTACTATTAGCTCCATCCTTGGGTGTAGGCTTCCCTCTACCACCCTGACTTCCCTTCCCATGGAAAGTACCTTTCTTCTTGGCAGACTGTTTCCTCAGGAGTTTCTCCTCTGCTTTCAAGGCCATCTGGTATGCCTCTTCCACTGTCTTAGGAGACAAGAGACCAATCTCATCTTGGATTTCCAGTCTGAGACCATTCACATATCTGGCAGTCTTCTCTGTTGTATCTTGGAATTGCCCAGCTCTTATGCTCACTCTGTAGAATTCCTCTGTGTATTCTTTTACTGTCAGCAACCTCTGTCTCAGGTTCTGCATTTGTCTATATAATGTCAGCTGATAATCACTGGGTAAGAATTTACCTTTTAGTTTAGCCATCATTCTGGTCCAGCTCTTGATAGGTTTCTTTCCAACTCTCCTCCTTTCTGCCTACACTCCATCCCACCAAAGTGCAGCATGTCCTTTCATCTTTGTTACTGCAAACTTGACCTTTTTATCTTCACTTATTTCTTCATAATCAAAACACTTGTTTAGTTCATTTATCCAGTCCACCAGTTCCTCTGGATTCAGTCCCCCTGTATAACTCGACACTTCAATTCTGGGCTTAACTGCAGATCCCATAATAGTTCTAAGGAGCCCCAAATCAGGAGGAATTTCAACATTTTCTTCAGCTTCTTCCGTTTCAGGTTCGCTAATGTCTTCAGGATTTCTGGGCTGTCTGCGTTCCGTGGCATCTATTCTGGCCTCGACCCTCTGCAACATTCCCAACACCTCTGCGTTGGCTACAGGTCTCCTTCTGCCAGCACCTTTTCCAACTCGGACTGCCATGTTAGCAAAACAATTCCACAACGGCTCTGATACCACAAATGACGCAGCAACAACTGAAAGTCAGCCCAATGGGTGGATGGTCAACAATGATGTGGCTTTGTCAACAAATTAATTTTTGTAACCCCATTCTCTTTCGTTTCTCCCACGTGGTCTTTTCTTTACTCGGCAATGTTATTTATCAATTTTAGAAAAATTGATAAATAAATATAACTGGCAGGTTTAGAATGTTATATTGTAGTTCCGGACCATATGATAACTATTCAACTCTTATAAATTGTATATCGATACACCACACCTTTTAACTAAACTTTTTAACAACATTAGGCCATTCCCGTTTTATATTTCTCCGTCGACCTTATAACAAATGGTCAATCTTCGGTCTTTATAGTTATGACCTGTACCTTGGGTACAAAACTTTATAGTATAGCCTTCGAACCTTATATCAATAGTCTAGCGTTCATAACATATAACCGTATGTTCGCCCATGGGCCTGGGCCCCACTCCTATGATAAGTCGACCAATCAACGTATGCAAAGTACCTCTTTTATCGCCCGCTCACATCGATTATCATCTGTGCATCTATGTCCAACGTACACCGTCCGATGGCCTTCGCCCCGATCAACAGTTCGGTTGCATTTCGCTGTGCGTCCCCCGTCGGATTTTAACGCGCGAAATTTCACGTCAACAAAAACCACTTGGGACACGTGGCAGATTCCCTATGGGATCGTTGCTCGACCCATGAATACCACTTAATGTCGAGAGGCGGTGCAGAATAGGGCAATCCGCCCTTGGAAATCCACCGTGGTTTCGCTACAATGCTTAACTGAGGTTAAGTCAGGTTTGCGCTATCCGTTTAATTCTTTAACTCTGGGTCCGCCTTTGGTTAGGGAGTTCAATTAGCGATTAACAATCATGAATTTCTTCATTAAGCGGGATTTAAAATTCCATTCCACGCCAGGGTATGCCAGATTTCTTCTATGAATGGAGACTTATTCAACTGCGCCTGTTCAAACAATCTTGAGGGAGACAATGGCCAGAGATATACGGAATCTATACAATGGTTTGGCTCAATAATGGTATACACATAGAGTCAATAATTCCACAACTAAACAAACTCTTACGATTAAGGATTGGGATAGTTCAACGACTAAATGAGCACAAAAATCGTTTAATTGGAAACAACTGTTAGCACATAGTTTTATTGCCAAAATTTCTCTTCGTCCCCTTCGTTTTTTGTACATTTGAAGGGTACAATTATATACATTACAGAGTGTGACTCTTCGGTTCCTCTAGGAGGACCGTTCCGGAAACCAAAAGCCTAATTACAATTTATTCAATAACTGGACTGATAGCTAGACTAACTAACTATTCACCTTCTACAACGCTTAACTAATTTAAAGCAAAACAATCAGCTGAGGTATTGACACCTAGCTGTTACAATTTCAGGGGTTTCGAATCCTCCTAGCCACAACATGTGGACAAACTCCTACATTGTTGGCTAGTGCCTAATGCCCCTGCGTCAGAGGGCTGACTCACTATTTAAAATATCATATAAATTATTATTTTTCTTTTATGAATTATGTACACGAATTTACTTAATCCAACTAGCATATGTACGCAATTGTCATTAAGGAAACTAGTGTATGCCCAATAAACTTATAATTCATATAAATCTCTAGTAACTTGACCTATACCAATGAATATTTGATTAATTAGACATTTAGTAAGAAGTAAACATGTGAAGTAAGAATAGATTAAACCATCATACATAAGAAACAAATATGAATACCAGCATTTAAGGTGGAAACCCAATATGGGAGAAAACCACCATTGTTTTCATCTCTGTATTCAATATGTATTATATAGAAAACTTCTTACAATTTTATATTGGCACAAAGTCATACCAGCACGCACGTACCCACCTACAGAAGGTTGCAACCTTCATTCGATCTCCATCACCCACTTAAAGGGAGCTCGAACCCCCTGATCTCATTTACTAGGATCCATTGGAAGGGAGCTACAATCCCCTGATTGCATTTACGAGAACCCACTGGAGGGGAGCTACGACCCCCTCACTGAAGGCTCTAACCATCAGCACCACCGTGGACCACGTTTCATAAATTTTCACAGTGGATCCATCACAACTTGTAGGCCTATGTTCATCATATTTTCAGAATAGACCCACTATACTCATTTAAGCCCAATACCATTCATTAGAAATGAAACATATCACTATACCAAATCATTCAACCAATCATTGAATCACCAATCAACCAAAAAATCACTGATATTTTATCATAATCAACTAGCAGCTCCATCAATACTCAAACAACCCAAATCTATATGAAGACTTCATTGATAGACAACAGAAACACAACGAAACTGACTAGACATATTCTCCAGCAAATCCCTGCATTACATACGCTCTTTCCATAAGGCTTTCTCCATGTATGTACAATTTCATCTAGAACCCAATTTGCATACATATCACAACATAATTCACAATCCTAAGGACTGATAGAGGAGGTGAGCATATCTCTAAAGATTTTTTACGCTTTTGTAGAGAAAATGGTATTCAAAAGCAGTTTACAACTAGATATACTCCGCATCAAAATGGAGTAGCCGAAAGGAAGAATAGAACCATAATGGACATGGTGAGGAGTATGTTAAAGGCAAAGCATTTGCGTAATGATTATTGGGTTGAAGCTGTACATTGTGCAGCATTCATTTTGAATAGGTGCCCTACAAAAGCAGTGATGAACAAAGTGCCAGAAGAGGCATGGAGTGGCACAAAGGAAAGTGTTACTCATATGAAGGTTTTTGGATGTGTGGCTTATGCACACATTCCAGATCAGTTAAGGAAGAAGTTGGATAGCAAGGGGGAGAAATGTATTTTCATTGGATACAGTGAGGAATCCAAGGCCTACAGGTTATATAACCTATCCACCAAGAAGTTTATTGTGAGTAGAGATGTTCAGTTCATTTAGGAGGAAGCTTGGGATGGAAGCATAGAGAAAACAGTGAATGTTAAAAACTGTTTATCTCATGATGAGAATGATGATGAGTTAGCTGAAATACATCCCCAAACAACAACACCAACACAAGAGTAGCAAGAGACACCCTTGAGGAGAAATGAGAGTTCTTCTCCAAGCACACCACAAGGAGGAAATTCAAGTGCTTCTTCAATCATTTGTACACCTAGTGAAAGAGGTAAGAAGTTCAGAAATTTGAATGACATTTATGCACAAGAGGTAGCTAATGAAGGCATCAATTCTTTGTTTGCTTTACATTTTCATGTTGATGATCCTGTTCATTTCGAAGAAGCTATTAAGGATAAGAAATGGATAGAAGCTATGCATGAGGAAATTAATGCCATAGAAAGAAACAATACTTGGGATTTGGTTGAACTCCCAAAAGGTAAAGATGTCATTGGAGTTAAATGGGTCTACAAGACCAAGAGTAATGCTGAAGGAAAAATAGAGAGACACCAGGCAAGGCTTGTTGTCAAAGGGTATAAGCAGAAGCATGGGATAGATTATGAGGAAACTTTTGCACCGGTTGCTAGAATGGAAACCGTGAGAGCAGTGTTGTCCATAGCAGCACAAAACAAGTGGAAAGTTTACCAAATGGATGTGAAGTCAGCATTCCTAAATGGAGTGTTAATGGAAGAGGTTTACATTGAACAACCTCTCGACTATGAAAAGAAAGGCCAAGAGCACAAAGTGTGCAAGTTGAAGAAAGCTCTTTATGGGCTGAAGCAAGCGCCAAGAGCGTGGTACAGTAGGATAGATTCCTATCTACTAGAAAATGGATTTGAAAAGTGTGAGGGAGAACCCACCCTCTACATCAAAGAAAAGGATGAAAAAATGTTGATTGTAGTTTTATATGTCGATGATGTTATTTTCACAGGTAATGATGATTACCTTATTGAAAATTTTAAAACAGTCATGAAAGAAGAATTTGAAATGACTGACATGGGTTTGTTGAAATACTTCTTAGGAATAGAAGTAGAAAAAGATGAAAATGGAATTTTTATCTCACAGAAAAAATATGTTAATGAAGTGCTGGAAAGATTTAATATGCAGGAGAGCAAAGCAGCGATCACTCCCACAGTGATGGGATTAAAACTCAGCAGAGAGGACAACAGCAAGGATTTTGATCCTAGCTTGTATAAGAGCATAGTTGGCAGCCTCATGTATTTGACTGCAACTAGGCCCGACATAATGCATGCTGTTAGCTTAATTTCCAGATTCATGGAGAAGCCAAAGGATGCACATTGGCAGGCAGCGAAGAGAATTCTGAGGTATGTTAAAGGTACAAAAAGGTTTGGTATTTTATATACTGCTTCAGAAAATTCATATTTAGTTGGATACACTGACAGTGATTGGGCTGGAAGTGTAGATGATCGGAAGAGCACTTCCGGTTATGTTTTTCACATGGGTTCAGGAGCCATTTCATGGGCTTCTAAAAAACAACCCATTGTAGCATTGTCTACAGCAGAGGCAGAATATGTGGCAGCCACAGCAGCAGCTTTTCAAGCAATTTGGATGAGGAGGATGTTAAGAAGTTTGTGCCAAGAGCAGGTAAAAGGAACAATGATTTATTGTGACAATAGCTCAGCTATTGCATTATCCAAGAATTTTGTGTTTCACAAGAGAACGAAACACATTGACACAAAGTTTCATTACATCAGAGAATTGGTAAACAATGGTGAAATTGTTTTGGAACACTGCAGAACTCAGGAGAAGTTTGCAGACATTCTGACCAAGCCATTGGGGCAGAAGAGTTTTGAGTTTTTGAGGAAATGTCTAGGTATGACTGATAACCCAACAGCTGAAACTAAGGGGGAGTGTTGAAATTACTTACAGCTGCTCAAGTACAGGTAGCCGCCTTCTACTTCCAGTGATCAGTCAAGATCGCAGTATGAAAAAAACCGTGCAGATTTCGGTGAGCCGCCTTCCATTTCCATCTGCAGGACATTGAACGCTAGCCGCTTGCCATTTTGATTGAGCAGTCAACTTCAGCACTGTATTTTGGAAACGGAGAAATTTCAACAGCAAACCCGGACCTGAAATTTATTTAGGTAGATTTAATAGAAATTCCGCATCACACTCATCCGTCCGTACCACTACGCAAAATCGGACGCGGAAAATTCATAAGGCGGAATTAATAAAAATTTCGCATCACATTTTTGGTGACGTCAGCAGAAGTTTTTTGTGACCTGAAATCGATTGCAGAAAGGTTTAATTTATGTTTGACGTCCGGTTCAATTCGTGGTCAAAGTTCTTGGTTTTAATATTTGTTTTAAAAAACGTGCGAATAGCCCACACACATATATATGTTTTACATATATATATATCAACTAAACGTTTTCAAAAGGGAGATCGTGGGCCATGCCTTAGTTAAATGGTTTTTTATTTTAGTTTTTTTTATTTTATTTTTTTTTTAAAGTTGTTTTATTTTTATATTGTAAAAGAGGCATATAAAGAGTAGAAAAGGCCTGTGTGTTTTTTGGTTCAGTATTGTAAGTTTTAAATTTTTACACAGCAGAAGTAAAAATTTGAATTGCACAGCAGTGCATTCATTTTTGAGAGACAGAGCATTTTTCCAACACACAGCAGTGAGTTGTAAATGCATAGATAGAGTGAAATTTTAGAGTGTGAGTTTTTTGTTGAACTGTGTTTTGAAGCAGTCAACGTTTCTGTGTATTCCCTCAGTCAGAGGAGATTTTGTAACCAAGTTTTTTGAAGTTTAATGAAATATTTTTTAGAGTGAAAACTCTGTCTCCAGTGAAGAAATTTTTAATATTTTCTCTGTGTTGAAGAGGAAATTTTATTCTCCATTGTTGTTACGGAATTTTAAATATTCCGCTTATAAACGCCCAAATCAAATGAAGTTTGAAGCCTTGAGCGTCTCTCCATATGATCGTTGGCTCTGTGAAACTAGATGAGTACTTCTTTGTTGAATGATCAGTTGTAGGTACGTAAACCCAAGAGCGTGTTAGACTCCTATACCAATAGGTGTCATTTTTCATGATTGTCTTGATTGAACTATGGAATATGTTCAAACCTTTTTCTTGAGCAAAGGTGTTCCATATTCTTGAAAAACCAAAAAATCAAAAAATTTAAAATGTAAAGAGGGTATACCCTAAAAGAAAAATCAAAGGGTAAGAAAAATAAATTGGTCAAGAAAATGAAAGAAATGAACCCCAAGCAAAAAAATAGACCAAGGAAAGTGTGCAAATCCAAATGCCACTACTATTTCATTTTTGTAATAAAGCAATTGTGTGCAGCTTGTCAAACCTTTGCCACAATTCATGAATAAGTCAAACTGTTTAAACTTGGCTTACTCATATTTCAATTTCATGTTATAGATTAGAGAATAAATATATAGCCAAACAGTTTAATCTTGGCAGATAAGTAGCTAGGTAGAGTGAATAAAAGGTGCTCAACAGTTTAATCTGAGCCCTTGGACGTAATAAGGGTAGAAATAGATAGATTCATCACGTAAAAAGAAAAAGATTGAAAAGGGTTTGCAAGTCTAAATGCACCCTAATAAAGAAGACAAAATGGTAGTGTTAAGTAGATAGGGTAGGTAGATGGTGCTACAAAGTGTTATCTGATGAATGGTGCTGCTACATGTTAGTTAATCATTTACTTTCATCACAAGTACTAAAGCAGGAAATACACTGGAAAATCACAGCAAGCAAAGTCAAATTCATTAGCCTCCCTCATCATTTTTCCCCCTCAAGAGTTTTACTAATTTCCCCAAAAGTACTAAGGTAATTTGAGATCAAAGGGGCTCAAGGCATTTCCTTGACTTCTGGAGGGACCGGACCCTTGGCCTAATGATCAAAAAAGACCTAAGCACTTCAAATAATTCATCATTGTTATCTTCCATCTTTAACTTTTCCTAAGTAAAATCCTATTTTACTTAGGAAACTGATGCAACATTCCATAAAATTCCTCAAAACAACTTGTTATTCTAAGTTTAAGTGTTGAAGATAAAATGTGCAATTTACTTCATAAGTTTCACTTTCTTAGATGTACAAAGGTGTATTGATTTTCCTTGTCCTTTTTTCATATTAACACCTAACTCTATTATATTAAATCCCTAGTGAAATCCCTTTTCCTATGCATATAACTCCCTTTTCTAAATAAATATCCCCAAAACCCTCTTATTATAATGTTTTACCAAGGTATATATAGTCCCGCACATTTAAAATAAATATCCCACTTTATAAAGCCCTTTGGTAAAACTATAACCTTATATATACATTCCGCCCCTATGATGAATTAATTATATTAATTTATTCATCGTATAATAAAATATATATAGAAAAGCGTTAGACACGTAACATATGTGTTTAACACCAAAAACAAGAATAAACTACGACGGAATCCTGCGCCACCATACTCAGCATTTCACGTGGCATCCCATATGGCCAAACTCCACCGCAATCCATTTCATAAAATCACGGGGTTAATTAGTCATTCGGACTAATTAACAACCATTCCCGCCTATTAACTTCTCCCCGGGGTGATTAGATTACATGTCAAAACTTGTTTAAACCCCGATGGGCCCGCTTTTGAAACCGCACAAGTTTCCCTTTCCTCCAGCCGTCAGATCATTCCTCCGTTGATCAACGGTCCCGATCAATCCCGCTGCCCATCCCGTATGAGTTATTTAGCCAGCGGGGAGTGGGCGGTTTTGACTATTCAGCATTCCACGTGGCAAGCATCCTGTGGAATCGCTGCCATTGCGATTTTTACCGCCTTCCTCCATAAGCGGTGCGGGCTTACCGCTTACCGCTTATCGAATACCGCCGGCCCCACTCCCTTACGTCACCCCATACGTCAAATGACATCATCACCTCGAAAACGACAAAAACCCTTTTGACTTGTTTTTAAGCCATTTTTCGCGTTTTTTTCAGTTATTTTGGTTTTCGAAAGAGACTAAGCTCCCGCTGCAAATTTCAAAATTCGCTGCAAATACACCAAATTACTCAGAAATTCCACTGCGCCCGTGTTGAAGAACGTCCCTGCCATTGTCCATTACCTGTTAAAGAACCAGTTTCCATCCAAAAACAGGTATTTATCATTCCGCGCCCCGACTGCAAGTTAAGCTTGGTTTCTTGTGTTTTTCTCTGAAAAAGTGTTTGAAAGTCCTCTCTGAGTCCTCATTGAAGAGTTGAAACCTGTAAATTTGCTTCCCAAACATGCAATTTGTTCCAATTTCCTCTTTTGTCAGATATCCCGTCCGGTCTGCAAGAAAAACTGAAACCTTCATTTTGAATCCACAAGAACCAAAATGGAGGCCCCAACTGCTCTAAATGTCACTCCTTTGAATGCTCCTCACCGAGATTTAGACTACTTGCCTCTCATGATGAGACTTGGAAACTTATGAGAAAAGAATCAAAACTCATGCTAAACATACAGCTATAGGTTCTACTAATATAGGTTCTACTAGCTCATCAGAACCTGCAGTACCAACTGGGAAGAGTATTTATGAAAAAGTGAGGAATCTGTTTCACCTGGAGCATGAGTTAAAATATCTATTTCCAAACGAGCCCACTTTTTATAAACTTACTGAAGCCGATGAAACTTTAAGGAAGCTTAGAAGAACAATGATACCAGATGATCAGTGGTGGAAGGAAATGCTGGAAATTTTGTAAAAAATGTTGTCAGGATAAAAGTTTATCTTTACTATTGAGTAAATGGTAAAAAACAGAAATGCAGATGAAAGAGTATCAGATGAAAGATTAAAGAGTATCCGTAAGAAGAAAAAGTATTCAACAAGTCAAAGGAATACGCAAAGGACAGCACAGAGCCCTATTTTGAGCACTTATCCTTAGCACGTCCATGAAGAAAGGAACAACACATCAGCCGTTACTCATTATTCTATTTTCGAGACCATGTGTCTCTTGTTTGTTGTAAATACGCTTTAAGTCAGCCTGAATTATTGGCTAGGATAGAGTAAGATTGTTAGGATTATTTTTGTATAAATAAATCCCCAAAGAAAGCATTTGGGGTGGATTCTATTACTCTGCTGTAACATTGAGGTTTTCGGAATAAAAAGCTTTGGGACAAATTTACTTGTGGCTTACTGGATGACGTTTTGAAGCACTGGACTTGTTGCAGGATTCATGTGTTGGACTTCAGTTCAATAAGTTTTCCAACCCTTGTGTTTAAATTTTATATTAGTTTATGTTATCATCATATCCATTTCTGAATAGTTTACATAAAGGATTGAAACAGAATTTGCTTAATTGTACTCTGTTTTCAAATGTGATTATTCTCGGTGTTTTCTTCTGGATTAGTTATAAGCATGAATTCTTAATTGCTCATGTTTTGCTGATTCAATATTGTTGATTACTGTAACAAAGAATCCTTCATTGCTCTTTGCTTGTAATCATTTCTCTTCTTCTTTTTGAATATGGTGAAAGATTCTTAGTTTCCTTTCATCCCTTCAAGACCATCCATCCACTTTAAATTTTAAGGATTGTTCTCTGTCTAGCTATCTTGCCCTGTAATACCATCTTGTGTTTAGAAAAGAAATCCAGTGAAGCCATCCTTAGACTCCATAGCCCAATGGACTGAAAGCCCTCAACCTTGCCCTTAGTTTGTGGATTCCACCATTTTCCCAAAACAAACTTTCAATCTATAACTAGCCTAAAATCATTCAAAAACAAAGATAAATCATAAAGAGAGAGCCCTCTCTGGATGCAGATTGGCTAGATTCTGCATCTAAAAGGTTGGTTTGTGGTTACCTCGGGTATACTTTCCTCTTACACAACTTCTAGGAAAACCTGAGCGATAACATAGTGGCGACCATACTGGGGACTGAATCATTTTATTGATACTATTGTTTGATTTATAATCTACAGACAGAGTCTGAATATCAGCCAGGAAGCCTTTGAAATTGCTTTTGCTATGCAATTGCAAAAGTAAATAAATGCTGTTTCAGTCTATCTCTGATTTAGCTTATAAGTTGAATCTTAGTTTCAAATTTTTCAATCAGATTCTCTAGTTTAAACAGATCTTTGAGGAAATCTTAATCACATATCATTATTTCTTAAAGAATTTGTAGAAGTTGTATTTATTTTTCAAGTAAAACCCAAAATTCAAAACACATATTCTAAGAAAACTGGCTTCAGAAAGGATTCGACATACTAGGTCAAACCCTGACCCAAATCCACCACCAATTTTTGAAAATCCAAACCTGATCCCTAGGATTCTTAGAAGACAAGGAAGTCAAGAGAGTTCTGAAAGAGGAAGTCAGGAAAGTACAGGTAGTTCTAGACCACTCTCTAGATCTGCATCTTGTCCTGTGAAAATTATTTATATTGACGACGTTCCTTTTGACGCGAGATTTGAAACATCTTTATTTGTAAATTTTTCTGAGACTGAATTATCTAGGTTGATTCCAGATCCTTGGTTCATTGAAGAATTGCAATATAGATTTGTTTCGCATCATCTTGACAGAGAATTTCATAACTCCATTCAATCTGAGCAAGCCTTTGAAGAAAGCTCAAACATTTCTGTAATAACTGAAGTATCTCCGAACTCAGCCACTTTTCAAACACCTGTCAGACCTCCATCTCCACCTGTCAGACCTCCATCTCCTCCTACTAGACCGGCTACTCTTGTTACTCCACTTTATCTTCCAATGGCCAATCGATATGCCCCTTTAATATTACCAGCCAACCCTCCAGCCTTACCACCAGACTACCAAAGTAAGATCACACCTTTTGACGGATCAGGTACCTACACAGCTCAACAACACACCAAAAGGATGACATATTACTTTGAGTTTTATGAGATTGATACTGATGATATCCGTATGAGAATTTTTGTACAAAGTCTTACTGGAGAAGTTAGAACTTGGTTTAGGGCTCTCACCCCGAACAGTATTGCTGACCTAGAAGCTTTGTATAGGGCATTTTTGAACAGATGGGAGAAAAAGAAAGATCCTCTCCAGATCTTATCAGAATTTGAAAAATTAAGAAGAAGACCAAATGAAACCGTAACAGATTACATCATTAGATTTAATGAATCATATCATGCAGTTCCTCTGAATCTAAGACCCCCACCTAATAACGTGTTGGTCAAATTCCCAGACGGTTTTGACTCTGAAATAGCTTATTCTCTTAGGGAAAGAGCTCCACAAACACTAGAGGAAATGCAGAACATAGTGGCGACCATACTGGGGACCTGAATCATTTTATTGATACTATTGTTTGATTTATAAGCTATAGACAGAGTCTGAAGATCAGCCAGGTAGCCTTTGAAATGCTTTTGCTCTGCAACTGCATAGTAAACAAATGCTGCTTCAGTCTATCTCTGGTTTAGCTTATAAACCGAACTTTGGATTCAAAACATTTAATCAGACTCTCTAGTTTAATAAATATTTGACAAAATTTTAATTAAAAATCTTAAATTTCTTAAAGAAATCATAGAAGTTGTTTTGAAAATTCATAAAAAATAAAATAATCATAAAATATTCAAAATTTGGTTTCCTGAAGAACTAACTTTTTCTTCAAAATTGTTTTACAGGTTTAGATCTGATCTATGATGGTGGACAGGGATCAGACACACAAAGGTTAAAATCATCCACCCGGCGACTCCAAAATCAATTTCACTACTAAGACTCCACTGGAGGAATGAACCTGGAAGAACAATATGGAAAGATCAGGCTTTCAACTTGGATCTTAATCCAAGACATTATGTTCTTTCTCGTTAAGATTCAATATGTATTGTATTTTATATAAAGATCTAACTTGGTTGTACAGATAAAGTGGCTTTTCATTATGGCTGATTTTCAAGATGATCCAAGAATAAAACAAAGATATGCTCCCATGAGCAGAGATCACATACCCGGATTTCCACACAAACTACCGAAGGTAAATTGGGGTGAAAATCTGCCCATGTTTCAAGATGAGAATATTGATGATCCTTTACTACATCTCATTAAATTTCATATACACTCATCAAGATTGAAGGGTGATTGGCATGAGGATTGCCTCATGAAGATATTCATGGGAACCTTAGAAGGAAAAGCAAGGGAATGGTACGAATCTCTTAAACCTGCAAGTTTGTTTTCTCTAAAAGATTTTCATAAGGTATTTTATGAGCATTACAAAGAAGATTTTTCATCTTTATCATTAGCTGAAAATTGTTGTGATCAAGCTAAAGATCTTATAAATTACCTTAAAAATATTGATGAAGATTTTGGAAATTGGTCTCCTGAAGATTTATTAGAAGAAGTCCAAAACTTTCATTCTCAATTTAAATGTCATAATAATCAAGAGGAGTTAAACAAAGATGAAATAAGTCAGGAGATAAATCAATATCCACAAAACCCCTCTGTATTAACAAATGATGTTTCATTTAATGTTTTGAATGGAGTTAAAGACAATAATCAACCTCATGATCAACTTTTAGATAAGGGAAAAAACAATTGTCATTTCAATCTAAGAATTCAGAGATTCCCACCCCCCTTCACCGAAGAAGAAATCAATTTGCTTCTAAACATGCAACCATCCTCAGAATATTTACATAATGAAGAAATTGTTTCTACTTCTTCTAATGTTGATGAATGTACAAAGGTTTTTATCCATGAAGGGACAGAAGAACAAGTTGATGCTCATGTTATTCTACCTTCCCAAAAAGGCTCATTGCTTGATATCACGCCTATTGAACAAAACAATGATTTTCAAATAGAATGCAACCAATCTAATCAAGATATATTGGGATTGTTGGAAGAGAAATATGCTGATCCAATGTTTATAATTAATGACATTCCTTATTCTGAAGATTTGCCTAAATATGATCAGTATGATGATAATTATGATAATTTCACAAAACAATCACTAGCTATTTTGAGGGATGAGATATTAGAACTTCAACTTGATGAGGATTTTCTAAGAGCTTTCTTTATTCTCTTAAAATCAAGAAAATGTTCTCCTCAAGTTAAAAAATGGCTTCTTGATATAATTTCTGAAAATTATGGAAATGAAATCAAACTTTTGCATTCTCAAATTCAGTCATACAATTTCCGAAATCCTAAAGAATTCTGTGAAAATCTTCCTTCTCCAAAGCAAGAGGAAATTGTACTATCTTTTGACTTGCATATTGAAGATGATTATTCTTTCAAACACAAGACTGAAGAAATAAGTTCATGGCCTAATATTCATAATTCAATTGAACAATTAGTCATTGAAGGCCTAGAAGTAAATAACATACATCATGCTTTTATTGATCCTATATCAGATTATATGGAGAATCTTTTGAGCCTAAATTTGCAAACATGTTTTCTCTATAAGGATCAAATACATCAAAAGTGGCCTTTACACATCATATCATTTATTATAAAGGCACATGATCATAACCTACTTCCAATCTTGATCACAAGCAATCAAGTTGTCCATTTATTTTTACAGCTACTTGATTGGCTTCATTGGCATTTTTGTATTACCTGATTCAATAAGATTTTAGTAGATTAGAATAGGTAAATGAGTGCCAATAAGCTCAGAATTTTGAGCAATTTTTTTTAGTGTTTCAATTTTCAGCTAGTTTTCATTAAGTTGGTTTGAAATTTTTTGTGTGCTGTTTTAGATCAGATTTCAGGTTGCAGAAAAAGGACTATATTCAATTCAAGATTTTCAACCACAGCAAATGCATGTTTGGGATTGGAACAAGGCAGAAGATTTCCAACTGGGAAACAAAGTTTTAAGTTTTGATTGGATGGTGACTTCTTGGAATTGAAGCCCGAAGTGAAGGCCCTAAGTTCCAAAAGTTTCACTATCATATGTAAAATAAAGCTACCAGAAGAAGGAAGATTTCATACTTTCAGTTTGAAGACATTTTGAGGCATCTGATCTGCTGTTCTTGACTTTCCACAAGGAAAAGCCATCCCCAAGTGGAGCCAGTGTTAGCCTCCTATATCAATAGGTTTCATCTTTCATGATTGTCTTGATGGAAGTGTGGAATATGTTCAAACCTTCTTACTTGAGCGAAGGTGTTCCATATTCTTGAAAAAACCAAAAAATCAAAAAATTTAAAAAATGTAAAGAGGGTATACCCTAAAAGAAAAATCAAAGGGTAAAAAGAATAAAAATGGTCAAAAAGAGAAAGAAATGAACCCCAAGCAAAAAATAGACCAAGAAAAGTGTGCAAGTCTAAATGCCACTACTTTTTTCATCTGTTGTAATAAAATAATTGTGTGCAGCTTGTGAAACTTTTGCCACAATTCATGAATAAGTCAAACTGTTTAAACTTGGCTTAGTCATATTTCAATTTCATGTTTTAGATTAGAGAATAAATATCTAGCCAAACAGTTTAATCTTGGCAGATAAGTAGCTAGGTAGAGTGAATGAAAGGTGCTCAACAGTTTAATCTGAGCCCTTGGATGTAATAAGGGTAGAAAGAGATAGATTCATCATGTAAAAAGAAAAAGATTGAAAAGGGTTTGCAAGTCTAAATGCACCCTAATAAAGAAGACAAAATGGTAGTGCTAAGTAGATAGGGTAGGTAGATGGTGCTACAAAGTGTTATCTGATGAATGGTGCTGCTACATGTTGGTTAATCATTTACTTTCATCACAAGTACTAAAGCAGAAAATACACTGGAAAATCACAGCAAGCAAAGTCAAATTCATTAACCTCCCTCATCATTTTTCCCCCTCAAGAGTTTTACTAATTTCCCCAAAAGTACTAAGGTAATTTGAGATCAAAGGGGCTCAAGGCATTTCCTTGACTTCTGGAGGGACCGGACCCTTGGCCTAATGATCAAAAAAGACCTAAGCACTTCAAATAATTCATCATTGTTATCTTCCATCTTTAACTTTTCCTAAGTAAAATCCTATTTTACTTAGGAAACTGATGCAACATTCCATAAAATTCCTCAAAACAACTTGTTATTCTAAGTTTAAGTGTTGAAGATAAAATGTGCAATTTACTTCATAAGTTTCACTTTCTTAGATGTACAAAGGTGTATTGATTTTCCTTGTCCTTTTTTTCATATTAACACCTAACTCTATTATATTAAATCCCTAGTGAAATCCCTTTTCCTATGCATATAACTCCCTTTTCTAAATAAATATCCCCAAAACCCTCTTATTATAATGTTTTACCAAGGTATATATAGTCCCACACATTTAAAATAAATATCCCACTTTATAAAGCCATTTGGTAAAACTATAACCTTATATATACATTCCGCCCCTATGATGAATTAATTATATTAATTTATTCATCGTATAATAAAATATATATAGAAAAGCGTTAGACACGTAACATATGTGTTTAACACCAAAAACAAGAATAAACTACGACGGAATCCTGCGCCACCATACTCAGCATTCCACGTGGCATTCCACATGGCCAAACCCCGCCGCAATTCATTTTATAAATTCTCGGGGTTAATTAGTCATTTGGACTAATTAACAACCATTCCCGCCTATTAGCTTCTCCCCGGGGTGATTAGATTACACGTCAAAACTTGTTTAAACCCCGACGGGCCCACTTTCGAAACCGCACAAGTTTCCCTTTCCTCCAGCCGTCAGATCATTCCTCCGTTGATCAATGGTCCCGATCAATCCCGCTACCCATCGCGTGTGAGTTTTTTAGCCAGCGGGGAGTGGGCGGGTTTGACTATTCAGCATTCCACGTGGCAAGCATCCTGTGGAATCGCTGCCATTGCGATTTTTACCGCCTTCCTCCATAAGCGGTGCGGGCTTACCGCTTACCGCCTATCACATACCGCCAGCCCCACTCCCTTACGTCACCCCGTATGTCGAATGACGTCATCACCTCGAAAACGACAAAAACCCTTTTGACTTGTTTTTAAGCCATTTTTCGCGTTTTTTTAGTTATTTTGGTTTTCGAAAGAGACTAAGCTCCCGCTGCAAATTTCAAAATTCACTGCAAATACACCAAATTACTCAGAATTTCCGCTGCGCCCGTGTTGAAGAACGTTCCTGCCATTGTCCATTACCTGTTGAAGAACCAGTTTTCATTAAAAAACAGGTATTTATCATTCCGCACCCCGACTACAAGTTAAGCTTAGTTTCTTGTGTTTTTCTCTGAAAAAGTGGTTAAAAATCCTCTCTGAGTCCTCATTGAAGAGTTAAAACCTGTGAATTTACTTCCCAAACCTGCAATTAATTCCACTTCTTGTCGCATATCCCGTCCTATTCGCAAGAAAAATCAAACTCTATTTGAATCCACAAGAACCAAAATGGAGGCCCCAAATCGCTCTAAAATGTCACTCCTTTGAATGCTCCTACCGAGATTTAGACTACTTGCCTCCTCATAGATGACTGGAAACTTATGAGAAAAGAATCAAAACTCATGCTAAACATACAGCTATAGGTTCTACTAATATAGGTTCTACTAGCTCATCAGAACCTGCAGTACCAACTGGGAAGAGTATTTATGAAAAAGTGAGGAATCTGTTTCACCTGGAGCATGAGTTAAAATATCTATTTCCAAACGAGCCCACTTTTTATAAACTTACTGAAGCCGATGAAACTTTAAGGAAGCTTAGAAGAACAATGATACCAGATGATCAGTGGTGGAAGGAAATGCTGGAAATTTTGTAAAAAATGTTGTCAGGATAAAAGTTTATCTTTACTATTGAGTAAATGGTAAAAAACAGAAATGCAGATGAAAGAGTATCAGATGAAAGATTAAAGAGTATCCGTAAGAAGAAAAAGTATTCAACAAGTCAAAGGAATACGCAAAGGACAGCACAGAGCCCTATTTTGAGCACTTATCCTTAGCACGTCCATGAAGAAAGGAACAACACATCAGCCGTTACTCATTATTCTATTTTCGAGACCATGTGTCTCTTGTTTGTTGTAAATACGCTTTAAGTCAGCCTGAATTATTGGCTAGGATAGAGTAAGATTGTTAGGATTATTTTTGTATAAATAAATCCCCAAAGAAAGCATTTGGGGTGGATTCTATTACTCTGCTGTAACATTGAGGTTTTCGGAATAAAAAGCTTTGGGACAAATTTACTTGTGGCTTACTGGATGACGTTTTGAAGCACTGGACTTGTTGCAGGATTCATGTGTTGGACTTCAGTTCAATAAGTTTTCCAACCCTTGTGTTTAAATTTTATATTAGTTTATGTTATCATCATATCCATTTCTGAATAGTTTACATAAAGGATTGAAACAGAATTTGCTTAATTGTACTCTGTTTTCAAATGTGATTATTCTCGGTGTTTTCTTCTGGATTAGTTATAAGCATGAATTCTTAATTGCTCATGTTTTGCTGATTCAATATTGTTGATTACTGTAACAAAGAATCCTTCATTGCTCTTTGCTTGTAATCATTTCTCTTCTTCTTTTTGAATATGGTGAAAGATTCTTAGTTTCCTTTCATCCCTTCAAGACCATCCATCCACTTTAAATTTTAAGGATTGTTCTCTGTCTAGCTATCTTGCCCTGTAATACCATCTTGTGTTTAGAAAAGAAATCCAGTGAAGCCATCCTTAGACTCCATAGCCCAATGGACTGAAAGCCCTCAACCTTGCCCTTAGTTTGTGGATTCCACCATTTTCCCAAAACAAACTTTCAATCTATAACTAGCCTAAAATCATTCAAAAACAAAGATAAATCATAAAGAGAGAGCCCTCTCTGGATGCAGATTGGCTAGATTCTGCATCTAAAAGGTTGGTTTGTGGTTACCTCGGGTATACTTTCCTCTTACACAACTTCTAGGAAAACCTGAGAAATGTCAGGAGTTTTGATGCCTTAAAATCATGATGGCCCAGAACGGCCAAAGGCTCTTTGCTCATATACTCAACCATGGTTTGCTCCAATTTGGCACGGAGTCCACACAAAAGCTTCAACATGTTCTCATGAGTTGCGCTTTAATTCATAATCTCTATCCTCATAAAAAAGAGAAACCAGAATGTCCAATGCTTTAAACAGACACGCAGGATGCCGAACAAATTTTTTGTGTCGAGTACAAACAAAATTTTCTCCTTGCTCAAACCTAAAATCTCGAGGAGATTAATTATCTCTCGAGAAAAATCAATCTCACGGCTGGAAGTGCATTTTTTCCTTCACATCATTAGAAAATTGGAGGGCGTAAACTTTGCGGAAGTTGTTATTATCCGTGCTTCTGAATGAGATGAATTTTCACAGCGCAGGCAGCAGTGTCACCTATCCACTACATCTGTCACCATAGATTCACAACCTGATCTTGATCTTGGTCCAAGAATCCTTCTCTAGTCCAACACAACTCGCCCTAGTTCTCACGAGAGCTTCTCATTCATTACGCTTAAAAGCCTGCTCAGTCAACGTGTTTGCAAGCGGCAGAAAGGTCGATGTCGTTCGTCTCACTTCGACCTCCGATGACAACCATGGCGAATTCGTTCACCACCAAAATGGCCTCCCATAGTTGAACCCAGCAGCTTTGAAAAACATCGTTTGAGCAGGTATATAAATTCAAATTCAAATTTCAAATTTGAAGCGTACATTATAATGTCAAATTCAAATTACCTTGAAATTAATGCGTACATTATATCGTATACCGTCTCCGATGGGAAGATGTATGGTGGGGTGTACTTATGGCCAACCACGAGGTCGATTATGAAGTGGTGATCCCCAGGCGTCGACGGGCAGCAAATGTTTTCCGTGGACGGGCCACATATCCGGGTTAAAACGCGGGCTCAGTAGACTACTCCTTATGAAATACTTTCTAGAAGCCGTAATAAAGAAGAGGGAGAAAGGCCATAATTAAAGTAGTGGAAGCTTACAATCGATAACAGGTTCGATTCTCAGTGCATTATGTACCGTAAATTGAACTTTGAGAGATTCTCAGTGCATTTTGTATCGTAAATTGAACTTTGGGAGTTGTTGAGTTGGTAAGAACAAAAATAGTAAATAGTATGAGTTACTGTGAAAATAAATCCTAATAAATTGAATTAAATTTGTCCGTTGTATAAAGAATTTTGCTTATTGTGTCTGACATGAATCGTTTTGAGATCCCCATGTTATTGTGTATCACATGAATTATCGGCATATCGCTGTCGCCAATGTTCAGATACGTTCACATTATATATTCAAATATGTTCACATTACATTATATATATATATGGATATATATATATATATATATATATATAGAGGTTTAATTTTTAAGTTAAAAATAAATAAATGTATATTTCTAAGATGTAGAGTTTTCAAGTTAAAAATAAATAAATATATATTTCTAAGATATTGAATTTTTAAATTAAAAATAAATAAATTATATGTTCATATATAGATGTTGAATTTTCAAGTTAAAAATTTATGGATATTTATAATCATTTTAATAATATATTTATTTATTAATTATTTTACATCACTAAAATATTTAATAAAAAAAATTAAATAAAAATATGTTGTTTTACATCATTACAATAATTTTATAAATATAAGAAATTGTTTTATAAAATAGAAATTCAAATAAAAAACAAAATTCTAAAATTACTATTTATTTATTTATATATATAAAAGCTAAAACTACTATTTTTATTCTGAAAAATTATAATGGATCACATAAATTCAAATTCAAATAAATAACATTAATTATGATATAAAATTGAAAATAAAATATAAAATACATTAATTATTATTTTAAAAATTAATAATTAATATGTAAATATTATATTGAAATACTATTGTAATTTTAATAATATTAAAGTAAATTATGAAGAAATCTTTCGGTAATAATCACATTATGAGAGATGAGATTAGTTGTTGAGTTTAAATAGATGTAGGGAAGGCAAAGTAAGTTAAAGTAAGTTACTACCCTAATTTTAATAATATTAAAGTAAGTTAAAGTGGGTTTTAAGAGTGTTTTCGGGTGTGATATTAGCAAGAAAATTAGTGGTTTTATTTTAATCATTTAATTTTATTTTTAATTATTAATAATTTTATTTTCAATCTATTTGTTGTAATAATGATTAGATTTGAGTTGTTTTAGAGTATTGAAAAATATATTATTTTAGACTAGATTTGAATTGTTTTCAAATGTTAAAATATGTTTTTTTATAAAAAAATGAAGTTAAGGTTATTTTGTTGAATTTATTTTTTATTTATAATATGGATTTTGATTATTATTGATCTTCAAAAAGAAAAAATTTACAATTGATATGGATTGTAGTTAACTATGGCAGCCAAAAAGTCCATGTTCACATATACCCAAGACTAACAATGATTTTTCCTATTACCAATGACACAACAGACATACTCTTTAAATGATAAGGTAGTCATACCAAGAAGAACGAGAACACATAATAAACCAACACAGCACATAAACTAGATAGTGGAAAGGACCTGATAGTGGAAATCATTCATCAAGGATTATCACTGGATGATCCAGAGAAGCATTACCATTGGTGTGGTTTCAATGATTATTTCACCATTTTGAGGTTTTGAGAACTTTGTTGGTTTTTTTTTTCATGAATAACTCAATTTATTTAGTGACTGTAATTATAATTATATATTAAGATTTTAAGTAAATAGGTATTAAATGGCTTTCATTTCATATTTTAGGATACTATTTTAAATGGTTAATTTCTATTTCGATTTTTATACAATTTTAAATGGTTTATTTTTATTTCTATTATATATACATTTATTGATCAGGAGTTCTTAAATTTTGTTCAAAATTCAAAGTTACAAGATTGGGTTGAAACCAGGATGGTTGCGTAGTTCTCGTTTTCCTGATTCCAGTGTCATGAACAGTTCGAAAAACTTATGTCGTATGAGGAGAAATCAACTAAAGACAGAAATACTTAGAAGAATTCCGAGAGAGGAATGGACGGTTGCAATTAAATCACAGATCTAAGGGTGAAAGATGAATGGTCGTGATGACTTCGCGAGTCTGACAGAACGATATGTGATGAATTGGCAGAGATAGACGTGAGCCATTGGATCATGCAGCAGATCAACGATGGATGATGAATCATGATTTCACATTTCGCAAATAATAGCAAATACCATTAACATTTCGCACGGTTGCGATGCGATGCGAGAAGGACGAAGGATGCAATGTGATGAGGGGGAGCCAACATCGGCTTTGCACAATAGTGCACTTTGCAAGTTTTGTGGTTTAGCGAATTCGCAAAGAGCTAAAATTTGCGGGCAGGAAATTGCAATCGCTTCAACGAATGGTGGGTCCCTCCAGCAAGAAGTCCATGTGTATGTAACGTGTTTTGGTTTATTTTCATTCTATTATAAAGAGCGTTGTTTGATCGCTTCACGTGTGTATGTTATTTAACTACGAATTGTATTCTGTTGTGTTCTGGTCAAGCCACTTAACGGTTGGGGGTGCACATGTGGCCACCACCCTAACCATAACGTTTAATGTGCGGCTTAATAGGCGGAGCGGATAGGGGCACACCAAATTTGGCGGTCAACCCTAATTTAACTCCAGTTAACTGGAGTTCTCCCCATTACTGAAGTTTTCCTAGGAGATATTGGGTATATGCGTAGGAGGCTCAATTTTTGACTATTCTAAGTGAATGAAGAGTCATTTTTTACTAATTGGATAATTCTAAAGCCATTGGTGCAGAGAAAAAAAGCATTAGAACATTGTAACTACTTTTAATAGAAATATTTTGAGCATAATGAAAGATGGACAAGCCATTGGGAGCTGGACCAGCAGATGTAGCCCAAGAGGGGTGAACTGCTTCATCATGCCTGCTCTGTAAACTTCATTTGGTGAATTATTTCTCTATTTTACACTATTGTTCAATGTTATTTATGTTTATTTTATGCTTCTAATTCACTAAATTTCATCTATAATTCATGGAAAAACTCGTTAATCCATATGCAAACTAACAAACCAATTATGCACATGTTTTTTAAAACAGAAATAACCTTAGCACAAAAAAAAAAATATATTCATTTCAGATCAAATGGTATCAGAGCTATAGTTTTTCTCTGGTGTTGTTTAGTGTAAAGAATTGTTTAACTATTTGCAAGTTTTAGATGCTTACAAGGCTCAAGCTCAAAAGGGGAGAAAAAAAACTGGTGGAAGCAGCAGGGTCTCAACAGGAGCCAAAGCAAAGGAGAGAAATATTTCCACAATCTCCACTACCTAGTTCACCTCCTAAAGAAGCAAAAGCTCCATTAAGCATGCCTCATGAGGAAGGGTAAATTCATGACGAAGTTGACCCTAAGGAAGAAGAAAGAGTGTTTAGGAAAGAATTTATTGACATTACTAAGATGGTTAGAATCATTTATCAAGAAAGGAATTACAGACTAGAAGGAGAAGGACCTAAACTCCAAAAGGATGGACAAGGATCTTCAGGAGGTCAACATGATTAAGACAAGTCAAAGAAGGGAAATGAAGGAAATGGAGGCAATGGAGAGCCACCATCTTCACCCTCATCATCATCATCATCATCATCATTTTCTACCTCTTCTTCAGTACATCAACCACATAAGTCCAAGAGCACTGGTAAATCTCCTTTATTAAAAATTGATGTTAATTTTGAATTTCCAATGTTTAATGGTGAAGTAAATGCAGACAAGCTAGATAATTGGATTCGAAAATTGGAGGTCTATTTAAGAATACATAACCTTCAAGATGATGATAAAAAAATTCAATTAGCTACTTTGAGAATGGAAGATGCAACACTTGTTTGGTGGGAAGCCAAGACACATGAGGAAATCAAGAAACATGATAAGATTATTCTATCATGGTCAGATTTCATTGCTGCTATTAAACGAAATTTTTAACGATTATCTCATATGCAAAAATCCATCATGAACTGACAGAACTTTAGGTAGTTAAAGGGACAAAATGTGCAAGAATACACCCGGGAATTTAGGAGAAGAGCTCTTTTATTAGGGGTGGATTTGCAGAGCCAAGACACTTTGCTAAAGTACATAGGAGGCTTACATAGCTACCTAAAACATATTATTATCATGTTTAACCCCACCAATCTAGATGAAGTTTGTGTTCAGACCACACATATAGAAGCTAGAGGGAAGAAAATTCCTGAAGAGGGTAGGAAGAAACATTTTAAGGGTAAAGTCGAGGAAAAGACCCCAAAAGGTAAAAACAAAAAGAATGGATCTATTAAGAAAGAGGGAGAAAAAGTGACTTGTAAACATTGTTCAAAAGAAGGACATGATGAAACTCATTGTTGGAAATTACATCCAGAATTGAGGCAAAAGAAACCCAATAACAAAGGGAAATAGAAAAATATTGCTACATCTCAACATGACTTAGGGTCTGATTCAGGTGATGAGACTAAAATTATAGCCATGGGATTGAATAACATGAAGGGAAAATAAATTGAAACTAAACCCAGTACAAGTACATCAAACTGTCACATAAACATTCCAAATGAAAGACAAATAATATAACTGTTTCATGTGAGGGTCATATCCAAGCATACCAAGATTGACACATTGTTTGACACTGGGTCACAATCAAACTTAATCTTTGAAGATTTGGTCAAAAAAAAAACCTTGAGACCATACCACATCCAAAACCATATCCATTGGGCTGGATTTTGTAAGGATGCAAATCTACAGGTTACAAGGAAATGTATATTGAGGTTTGAAATCACTACAAGCTTTGTTGACATAGTTGAATTAGATGTGGTTATGCTTGACATAAATGGTATTGTATTAGGGAGTCCTTACTTGTATGACAGGAAAATGATCTTCTATCGCCATGAGAACAAGTATCATTTATTCAAAGATGACAAGGAGTTCATTGTTAGAGCACACTGCAAGAAGACAAACATTACTTTGGTAAATGCTGGAGAGGTAAAGAGGTTGGTAAATTCAAGTAAGAATTTTTTTCTTCTTATGATTAAGCCCAAAGCTGATATTAATCATGAATCTTTTTAGGGATGTGATCCTAAGTTGAAATCAAAATTATATGTTGTGGTTAATGGGCATCATGAGATGTTTCAAGAGCCAACTAGATTTCCTCCAAAAAGGGAAATTCAACATGAGATTCAATTGCAACAGGAATTTTCTCTTCCCAACATCGGTATGTATCACATGTCGATAATGGAGAATGCTGAAATAAAGAGGCAAATAAAAGAGATGTTGGATAAAGGTATCATAAGGCCAATCACCTAACCATGCGGTTCACCCATAGTCTTGATAGCAAAGAAAGATGGGACTTGGCACATGTTTGTATATTTTCAAGCTTTGAACAAAATTACAGTAAAAAATCATTACCCACTCCTAAGAATATTTGATTTGCTTGATTAGCTGAAAGAAACAAAGTCTTTCACTAATTTAGATTTACGAAGTGGATATCATCAAGCAAGAATTGCAGAAAGTGATATATGGAAAACTGCATTCAAAACCAAACAAGGACTCTTTGAGTGGCTAGTTATGCCTTTTGGTTTATGTAATGCACTGGAAAATTTTATGCAAGTTATGGATAATGTTTTGTGACCATTCCTTGATGAATTTTTTATTGTGTACTTAGATGAAATTTTGATTTTCAACAAAACAAGAGAATTTCATGTCTTGCATGTAAATAGAGTGCTTGATATTTTGAAGAAATAGAAATTGTTTATTAAGATGTCAAAATGTGACTTTAGAAATACTTCTTTGGTTTATTTGGGACATATTGTAGGAGTAGGAGAATTGACGATTGATCCTTCTAAAGTGGAGGCCATTGTGAATTGGACCACACCCAAAATAGTTACCGAGGTAAGAAGTTTCTTAGGTGCAACTCAATATTGGAGGAAATTTATTGCTAAATTTCTTCCATCACAGCTCCTATGCATGCAATGACAAGTGTGAAGAAAGGCTTTCAATGGGGAGGCAAAAAACAACAAGCTTTCGAAGCTTTAAAAGACAAGATCGGTTCAACTCCAGTCCTTGCACTACAAAATTTGAGACAACCATTCGAGATACAAATCAATGCTAGTGACTATGCCATGGGCGCAATCCTTTTGCAGCATGGTAAGCATATCACCTTTCATTCAGAAACTTTTAATGGTGTTGTGACTAATTATCCTATATATGAAAAATAACTATATGCGTTGGTACAAAGTGTCAGTTAATGGAAACACTACTTGATGGGTAAAGAGACTATTGTACACACCGATCACCAACCTTACTGTAATTATAGTTGCAAACAAAATTGCAGCAATCAAGACTTTTTAGGTGGATGGGATTTATTCAACAATTTCACTTGGTTATAAGGTACAAAAAAGGTATACTCAATAAATTTGCAGATATTATTTCGAGAACAATCATTAGTGCTTCTAATTTACTCAAAAATGATTATTTTGTACATGAGAGTTACATATAACAATATGCACATGACGTTGATTTCAAAGATGTGTATGCTAGTTTGAGTGAAGGGAATCAAGTTGAAGAAAAATATTATCACATGCATAACAATTTGCTACCTCATTTTGGAAAGCTATGTATTTCACAAGGAGAGAGGCTAAGTGATCAAGAGATCATGTCCATTTCTTAAAAATGCTCAAAAATGGAAGTTCTCAGAAGTGGTTGCAACCTAAGTGACTGGAAAGGTCTCGTCGCTATGATTCTGGTGCCGTGAATGGTTCATAAAATAGAGGTCATATGCAGAAGTTATGAAGGTTTGAAAAGCCTAGTAAGCTCCAAAAACTAGACCTTTGACTCAATTTGACTTTAAATATAAATTTTGTATTAAGGTGTATTTTTCGGCCTATCATTGGGCGCCACGTGACCTGCCCAGAGGCTGGCACATGGCCCCAGGCCAGAGGTTAAAGGCGTATGCAAAAATCTTTGGAGTCCACGGGAATGGAACCCACGACCCACCAAATGTGTGTAGGAGTGCCTGACCATTCAGGCTGTGCATTGGTCCTTGTTTACAATGGGTAGTAGTTTACATTTAAAATGACATCAGTTACATGCCAGTGGTAAGGGGGCCAGCCCCCGCTTGATGTGACCTCCCGCCGTGACCAAGTGCTGACACAACCTTATCCACGCGGTCTACATGGGTCATGTGACCATGAAAATTATTGCAACATTTATTACAACAGTTCTGGTGGCTACTCCGACAGTTTCGGCAGCAACCCATGTGACCACTCCACGACTTAACATTTATTGCTAACCCCTAACCGCCTCCATATTTGGAGTGTGCCACAAAGATTGGCTATCAGTGCCAAATCTGTCGGACTTAACTGGAGTATCTCCATATTTAGTGGAGTTTTTTAAGGAATATTGGGCATTTTACTATTTTGGCCATAACTCCTTGGATTTTCGACCAATTTTGATGCATGGATAGTCAATTTTTGGTATTATAGACATTTGGAACACATTGGCATAGGTTGCAGAGCCATCAGAAGTCATCTTGTGCATGTTTAGCTTCAAGGAAGGTCAAGGAGCCACTAGGGCCACTAGGGTGTTTTCAGTATATTAAGCATCCATTCTCTGTTTTTTGCAATTGAATAGTCATTCTTGGCTAATTCAAGCATTCTCTTCTTATTTATACAAATATATAAAGTTATTTTATTTAAGGTGGACATTGAAATATTCTCTCTTTATGAAGTTAATATTAAAATATACTAGCATAGTTATGTGAATTAAATGGTTAGTAAAGATTGATATGCATCAATTTATGATAGCCATCCAAACACCCACTTTATGATACATCTTATATTGTCAAAGATTAAACAAATTACAAAAATTAACTAAATTATAAGAGTTAAACATATATATATAACAAAATATTTAACCATGGAGATTTAACCTCAATTCACTATGGAGATTCTTAATTTATAAATAGGCTTTCTTACAATACCAGGACTTATCAACACCACATTCAGAAAAACCATAGTTCATTCATAATCAAGATATTTTATGTGTAATTTTATTTTTTTATTTTTTTTAACATTTTTTAATTAAATTGGAAAGAAAAAATGGCATGCCTACTTTTGAAATAATTCTAACCATCTATGTGTGAGTCTTACAATGGGCTATATATTTAAATTCCCACCATCTATTTATTAATTTGAAAATTGTGAAAACCCTATTTAAAAATAGACATGCCATAGTGAAAAGTAAAAATATAATTTATTTATTTATTGTGACTTTCAATTTCTCTCTTTGCATAAAAATGATAAAAATTTATGCTACTTAAAATGGACATGAAAGTGTTTTTCTTATAATAATGACTTTTTTTTGTTAATAGATTTGAAATATCATTCAACAATATGTTGAACAAGGAATGAATTACACTTTCAAGGTATTTTAAATTTTCAAACATTATGCCTATGCATAATATTCTAGGCCAAAATCCTACATATAAACTATAAGAGAATATTGAATAATAAACATATAATTTACTAAAAAAAATAATAATTTTTTGCTAATATTATATGTGTGAGAAGTTTTAATTGAGTCAATATTATTTTCAAATAATGTCCACATAAAAATAGTGAATTGTCCAAATAAAAATAGTGAATTAGCTAATTCTTGTACACCTTTTCACTTGGAAAAATCTATATTATTTTATATTACACTTGTAGTGAAAAAATAGAAAAAACAATTATATATAAAATTAAATATTTATTATTATTAATTTATATAAAGTATTAAAATATTTTATTTACTTTCAACATTATTATATTAATATTTTATAATTTATTAATATAAATATTATTTTATTTTTTAATAAACTAATTTTGAAAAAAAACAAAAACAAAAACCAACCCATTAAACCATTATTTTTTATCAATATCAATGTATAAAAACCACTCGGCATGCTACCCTGTTATGAAATTTTGTATTACATATTCCAATGGTAAGCACATATTATGCAAGTTGGTATAAATATTATAATAAATAAGGTATGATAGAACATGTAGTGTTATTGTCTAAGACGACTGAATCAAAAGATGTGCATATATCAACCTCTGGCTGCGATGTTTTTTTCTTTCTTCACTAGGCTGCAATGCCAACAAAAGTGTTGCAAGAAAGCATTTCACACATGGAAATTTATAACCTCTTTTCACAAAACAGTTAATAAATCAACCAATGGAAACCATGCTCGCTGTTAGTTTTAATCACGTGGCTGTATTAAAAAATACTAACACAAAGCAGTACGCAGGATTCGAACCGACATCTCACTTACTACAAACGGAAAATAAATTTCAGAGCAATGATTGCATAAACAAAAGTAACAAGTGCCATCATGGCAGGCAGCCGGTGTTTAGTAACCAGAAACGGTGCTTTTAAATGGACATTGGAAGAGTAGAAGATTAACAATTCAATCCCATCGATTTTTAATTTTTATATTTTGGAGTTTTTAGTTGGAAATAGGTGAAAAATTTGTGGTTATTTAGTACTGTGAAAATTTTTTTGGTGTATTTGGATTGTAAAAAATTTATTCTGTAAATTTGTGATTTCAATGAATTTCTGTCAGATTTAAAAAAAAAAAATTAAACCAGAAAACAGGTTTGTAAACCTTTCAAAATATCTCACAAATAACTTAAACTCTATTTAAATGAGTTTTTTTTTTTTTTTAATATTAATTAGAATAGGTTTTCTCATTATTTATAAGAGAATCAAGTGACATGATAGGCTTCAAGTATTTCTTAAAATTGTTTCTATTTAGCTAAAAGTTTGGCCTTCCCATATGTAAAGAAATAAGTTAATTGCATAAAACTTAAATGTATTTGGGAGGTGGAAAACCCTGCCCCTTATGATCATTCTCATATGACCCTTCTCATAAGTAAGAGGATATGTCAACAGTCTATGATCTAAATGTATTTGGCAAGATTAAAATCATGGTTTTATAGACCACCAACAAGATAATTTCTCTGTGTGGCATGGTTTTTATTTCTTTACCATTAGTTTTTGAAAGTCTCACATGATAATGATAAAAATAAATAAAGAACTATTATTTTCAACATAGTAAAAAAAATATCTTGAAAACCTATATTCACAAATAGTTATTTTTTTTTTTTCACACAATCGGATGCTGGTTTATATTTAAAAGAAAAAAAGCGGGAGACAGGTCTCCAGGTTTACAGTGGTGTTGGAGTATGAAGCGCCAACAGATATACATCTAGCTTCAGCAAGACATCAGCAATGCATCTAGCTTCCGTCGCTCTAAAACAGCGTGATACTGTGTATATTCTGACAAACTGCATTAAAAGATAGCAGGTTTTACATTTCATTTTTTAACTTTTGCAATTGTGTCGTATTGGCCGCCCACTGAGGCAGAGATAACGCTGTTCTTCCTGCTCCATAAGATTTTTAATTGACGTGCTTTGGCAATCTCCTGTGAAGCTGAACCAGGCAAAAACGAGGCTACTAATATGATTGAAGATAAGGCTGGGACACTCTGTCTGGGCAAGTAGTGGTGCTGCTTTAGTAGAGCCATGAATACTGTGCGCCTGAGGCCTATATTCTGGAGATAAAAAGAGGGCAGCAGGAGTAGAAGAGTACTTGAGAGAACACGAAATTTTGTAGTTGCTGAGAGCGCAGATCTTTAAGGGATTTGAAGAGGGGAGCCAATAAAAGTCAGATTTTGGTGCTGAAGGAGTTAAAACAGTGAGGATCGAAGCCAATGGGAGGAGAGCAGAGTTTTTATTCTTCGCAAGGAGGCAGGGCAAAGAGCTTCGAATGCCACTAACAGAAGTCTGTTGTGGGGTAGGTCTACCAAGAGGATAAGGCCTAATCATGGTAAGAAAGAGAAATGATCAGTGCCATTGCACCGTAGGTTACCAATCGAAAGAGAGCAGGCTTTATTTGCCAATTTGTCTGCAGATTTGTTATGAGATCGGAAGACATGGTAATAGAGGTTACCTCTCATTTGCTGGTCGAGAGTGTGACATCGCTCAATAATGTGCTGCAGACTCAGATTTTGGGGTTTTTTGTTGCTTACCATCAAACCAATTATGATGGCAGAGTCCCCAATTACAGTAGCCTTGGATATGCCAAGCTTCTGCAGCTGAAGCAGACCTTGAAAGAGGGCGAAAGCTTCAGCCCTGTTGTTTGAGGCATAGCCCAGGCCCCATTCAAATTCGGAAAACACAACTCCATTACCGTTGCAAATGAGACCTCCAGCCCCAGCCACTCCTGGGTTGGATTTGGAGGCTCCATCGAAAAATAGATAGTGAGAGTTGTTGTTCCTGAGCCACCGAGCAAATTCTTCATCTGTCATCCTGATTTTCCAGCTACATCTGGGACTGTCTCTGCTTTTGGGTTCACTTCTTTTTTGTTCTATGCTGCTTCTATCCAAAATATGCCTTATGTAGTTCCTTTCTTCAACTGTTAGGTCCAGTACCTTCATATTCCCATGACATTTTGTGTTTAGAGTTTCCAAGTTGAGATTCCAGGCTTTATTGTAGAGCTTTCTAACATTTGTTTCTGTACCTTTGAAGATCATTCTGTTTCTTGCTAGCCAGATGTTCCAAAGAAGTGTGCAGGGCAGGGCATTCCATACCCTTCGAGCTGTATTGTTTGCTTTTCTTCCCCACGGGTAGCTCTTTTTCCATATATTAATCACTTCAGATATACTAGTGCCAGGCTCCCAGGGTGGATTGTGACTCCGGTAGGCTTCCTTCCAGCAGGCTGAAGCAAAAGGGCAGTCTATAAATAGATGCTGGGTTGTCTCTTCTGCATTTTGGCAGTTTGGGCAACGAGAAGGTCCATTTATTCCTCGCTTTCTGAGGTTCTCAGCAGTGAGGGCTTTCCCTTTTAAGAGGATCCATAAGAAGAATTTGATTTTTGGGAGAGTTTCTGCCTTCCAAACAAGTCTCCAGAGAGCCCAGGTTGCCATGGGATGTTCGTTGATGCAGATCTGATGATAAGCAACCTTGATAGTGTAGATAGTGCCTGAAGGATCCCATCGGAAATCATCAGCAAGGTAGCGTTTGGAGGGCGCTAAACCATGAAGATGAGTTTTTAGGTTATTGAGACTGTTTTCTGCATCTGCTAGTATATGAGGAAAACTCCAACCTTTCCAGGTGTGGGAGTGGGCTTCCCATTGAGAGATCTGGTCCAGAGTATGAATACCTTCACTGTTGAATAGAGCTAGAATCTGCTGAGTACCAGGTTGATGGCTTATGGGCTGTTGCCCCATGATTTTGTCTTCTCCAATTCTTATATAGCTGCCTCCTTTGGGCACTTTGGAAGTGTGTTGGTCAAGAAAAGTTATAGCTTTCTTGCACATTCTCCAGATTTTAGAGCATGCTCTGTTGGGGAGCTCATGATCCAAGAGCTGGTGCCTGGGGTGGCTGAGGTACTTTTTTTCAAGAACATATTTCCACCATGCATTCTTTCCAGTTATGAGTCTCCAAACCAGCTTGCCAGCAAAGGCGAGATTTAGAGGTTTAGATGATCTTATTCCCAGACCTCCCTTCTCACACGGTTGGGTGACCTGCTTCCAGCTTACCAAGTTATATTTTTTCTTTTCGTTCCTCCCTCCTTGCCAAAGAAAGTGACGAAGGAGAGCATCCATTTTGAGCTGAAGGTTGGCAGGGGCTTGTAAGAGTGTAAAGCAGTACAAGGGTAGGGAGGAGAGGCCTGCTTTCAAAAGAATTATGCGCCCTGCAGGGTTAAGCCAAGAAGTGCCCCAATGCTGTATCTTCCTTTTCATTTTGTCAATAATAACTTCCCAGGCTGTGGCTTTCAACTTGCCGGCACTCACAGGCATGCCCAAGTATGTAAATTGCTCCCAATTCAGCTTATAAGGAACCTCAAGGGTACGAGCAATCCTTTGTAGCACTTGTGCCGAAGTGTTCCACCCATAAATACAGATCTTAAGGTAATTTATCAGACCTCCAGAGTAGCTCAAGTATTTGTCCAGGAGAGTTTTAAAGCGACGGGCTATTATGTTTGAAGCTCCCCCCATTAGAAGAGTGTCGTCGGAAAACTGTGAATGATTGATGTTCTTCACTCCATTATCAAATTTGATCCCGGTGATGAGGCCTATGCGGCGATTGTAATCCAGAGCTCGACTAAAAGAATCAGCCATTAATATAAAGAGGTAAGGCGAGAGAGGGCAGCCTTGTCTAAGGCCTCGAGAGGATTGGAATGAAGGTCCAGGTCTGCCATTTAGAAGAGGGGAAATCCAGGGCCCTGTAATGCAGGCTTTAATAAGGCTAATAAAGGATTCGGCAAATCCCATTTTTTCAAGCACAGCAAAAAGGAAGGAATGTCTGACACGGTCGAAAGCATTGGCTGAGTCTAATTTAAGGATGAAGCCTTTCTCATTTCGAGTTTGACTAGAGTGAATAGCCTCTTGGACGAGAAGGATGGAGTCCGAGATTTGTCTATTGGCCATAAAGCCCCCTTGATTTTCAGATATGATATTGGGGAGGATGGGTTTTAGGCGAGTAGCCAAGATTTTTGTCAAAATTTTATAAGATGAGTTGCACAAAGAAATTGGGCGAAAACGAGAGAAGGTCAAAGGTCAATTTTCTTTGGGGATGAGGGCAAGATGAGTAGCATTAGTGAATCCTCCAATTTTTCATTTCCTTTGGACCCATCTTATCATTTTGACAAGATCTTTTTTAATTAGTCCCCAGTAAGTTCTATAGAAACAGATGGGGAAGCCATCTGGACCTGGTGCTTTATCTGGCTGAAGAGCCCAGATAGCATCAAGTATTTCTTCTTCATTGATCTCCTTAGCCAAATCTGCATTAATTTCTTCATTGATACCTTTGGGTATATGCTGCAGGAGGTCGGAATAATTCTCAGTTTCCTTTGTCTCTATTAGGAGAGTGCTGTAATAAGCTGAGGCAGTTTGCTTGATAGCTTCTTGGGTTGTTTGGGGGCAACCTTCCTCATTGTTGATCATGGTGACATTGTTTCTGACTTTCCGGACAGTTGCTTGCTTATGGAAGAAGGCTGTATTTTTGTCTCCTTCATGAAGCCAAAGCTGCCTTGACTTAATTCTCCATTTCTGCTCTTCTTCTCTATTAACCCGGTACAACTGATAATATATATCACTTTCTAAAGCTTTGTCCTCTTGGGACAGCCCATTTTCCTCGATTTTCCTATGAGTTTCTTGCAATTTATTTTTTAGATCAGCTTTGACATCTTCTGGTTCTTTGTAGTGCTGCTTCACTCATTCCTTCAGGGCGTGTTTTGTATTTTTCATCTTGCATTCCCAAATGTATCCCGGTGATCCTTCAATATGATGATGCCAAGCAGTTTGGACAATCTGATCCACAGTAGAATTGTTACGCCAAAGAGAGTTGTATTTGAAAGGCAAAGGTCCCAAAGGACAGTGTGCTTCAAGAACAATGCTAATGGGGTAGTGATCAGAAGCTGAATATGGCAGAATATCAGCATGAGCAGTAGAAAAATCAGAAAGGAAGGAAGTATTTACTAAAATTCTGTCAAGACGCTCCAGAATGTTGTCTCTGCCCAGCCTGCGATTGTTCCAAGTGTACCTCCTGTTTTTTGGGATTATATCGACCAAATCACACTCTTGCATGATATTTTCCAGCTTTGCTCTATAAGGGTCATGTGAGAAAATGCCTCCTCTTTTTTCATTGGAGTGTAATATAAGATTTAAATCTCCCCCTACTATGATATTTCTATTGTCTTCAACTTGTATGTCTTCTTGTAGTGTGGCCCAGCATTGATCTTTATCTCTGAAGTGGTTCGGAGCGTAAATGTTATAAATGACTATTTGCTTGTCCTCAGCATGTTTTTCAAGTGTGACTTTGATCCAATGTGGATTGATAGTTTTGGAGGTGCATTTCCAAATTTTTTTATTCCACATTGTGATGATACCTCCAGAAGCTCCTCTTGCTTCACTTATTTGTCCTTCATAATGCCTGAACTGTTCTTTAATTCTTGTCATCTCTTGCAGTCTTTGCTTTGTTTCCTGAATCATTATAATTCCTGGCTTCTCATGATCTGTGAGGTCTTTCAGGGCAGCAATTTTTGAGGGGTGCCCTAGTCCCCTACAGTTCCATGATATAACTTTAATCATTGAGTATTTGGGTTTCGGAGGGATGCTCGTCCCCCTTGCTCCTTATGTGTTGTTTCTTTGCTGTTTTGCCCCAATATATAAGTTTCTATGGGAGTTTGAGTTCCCATGGCGATGTCTTTTTGCGCATTTTCGTTCCTTTGCTGTTTACTTGATTTCCTGCCAGGTCCTTTTTTTTGGGATTCTTGATTGGTTCCGTGCTCTTTCGAGGTGCTTCTAGTAGCTCGGGGTGGAGGGGGGTCATGGGAAAGAGAGGGGGAGGATTGGGAAAGAGAAAGAGGGATGGGAGGGTCATTTTCAAGGGGGATCAAAGGGTCATTGTCCGGGAGAGAGAGGGCGCCAAAAGGATTTGATGATATCAGGGGAGAGTCAGAGGAAGGTCCCGAGGTGGGGTGGAAGGATGGACCAATAGGAGAGGAGGGGGAAGGGACAGCTGAGGAGGGGGCTTTGGGCGGAGCTGAAGGGGGAATAGGCTTGGTAGGGGCGGATTTGGGAGGAGCTTCTTCAGAGGTTGCTTTTAACCCAGGGGCAGTCTTCTTTTTCTTGACAGTTTCCCATTGATCTTCTGGTTGAGCAGGTTCAACATTAACAACTTTAGAACAACGATTGGCAAAATGGCCGTACTCGTGACATACCTTGCATTTGAAGGGGATTTGTTCGTAGTCTAGTTGCTGAATATGCGTCCAATCGTCCACCTTCAGTTTGATTGCTTCTGGGAGGCCCTTGCCGAGGTCAACTTCAACGCATATCCGCGCACACGCCTGCATATTTTCCTTTGGCTCACACCGATCAATGTATTTGCCAACAGCATTGCCGATGGCTCGAACCGAGTCATCTCTCCAGCAGTGGAGCGGGAGATGCGGAAGACGAACCCAGACGGGAACAGCATTAGGGACATTTTAGCTCGGGATCGAAGTCTGGAGTCCATTTGTTCAGATACAGACCACGCGAGTCCATGAAATACGGCCCATTTCTGAAGATTAGATCCTTGTCTGCTCTGGATTCGAAGTGGAAAGTGTAATAACCTTTCCCACAGAAATGAATGGAGATTTTACCATTAACTTTGTCTGCCCAGTTTCTTTCGATCCATCTTTGAACAGTTTTTGAGGAAGGCCATAGGCCTGTGAACTGACCGATGAGCCCCTGCTCTGCTAAGGAGAGAGCAGCCATTCGAGGTAACGTAGGAGGAAGGTCGACTTCTTGCAACCCATCTAGTTTCTTAACAAATTTGGACAGAGCAGGACGAGTTCTTTGTGGATGAAGAGATTTGATTAAGTGCGTAAAATGTCCTCGTACGGTGTTACATGCATCAAAGAATGGTTCATCAAACGAGCCCTCCGTGGCTATGGGACGAGAGGCCATGGAAGGCTGTGAGGCCTGGCCTCACAAGAAGAAGACATGAAGCACCGCTAGCCTATCAAGCAGTTTTATGGAAAACGCTACAGGAGGCTACCGCCTAACTAATCTATCTTTCTTGAATAAGTTCATATTCACAAATAGTTGTCTCACATGATAATGATAAAAAAAAATAAAGAACTATTATTTTCAACATAGTAAAAAAAATATCTTGAAAACCTATATTCACAAATAGTTATCTCACATAGCTAGCAGCTGAATTTAATTACTGAATTTTGAAAAGTATAAATTAACTACCATGAATAATGGTTGAGTAATCTTTGTTCTTCATGAAAATTTTCAATATTTTGGTAAAACATTAAGAATAATTTAGACTTGTATTTTTATAAGTTATATGACATTTTTAATCTTTGAAAATTGAAAAAAATATTTATATAAAAATTAATATCATTTTAATAGTAATGAGGTGTAATTTTTTTTATAGATAAATTGATGTGATATAATATATTCTTTTAAATTCTTGTTAAAAATATTCCCTTTAATTTAACTAAAATACAAATTTATTATAATATATCAAATACCATCCATAATAAATTAAAAATAATACAACTATAACTATCAATGACATGCAATCTTTACGTGAAAAACCTCTTAAAAAGGAATGGTGTCGTGCGCGTTACTAACGTTTTTACGCATTGATTATTTAGACGTTTGCAACATTGTTAATAGACAAATTAATGTTTCTTTATTACATTAAATTTCAAAGCTACAAATATTAGTTTTATATTAAATTTCAAGATACGAATATTCGTTTGAAATTACTTTAATCGATTCTTGAGTGGTGTTAATTTAATTTCTTAGTTCATTGCAAGAAAAAAAAGGAACCGGCTTATTGTTGTTTTCTCTGATGAAGTCTTTTTTAATGCTCCTGTCCATGGTTCAAGTTACTCTCGGATTCTGAACTCATTTTGGTCAAATTTGACCTATGGTTAAGTTATTCTTGGATTCCGAACTTCATGAAGCTACAAGGAAGATGCAAACTGACCATCGTCACGTCAAGATTTAACAAAATAAGTTTTAATTTTATTTTCAAAACTGTGTGGTGGTGGGTAATGTTCCCTGAGTGAAGTCGTTGAGTGCGATCCATGGGTTGGACGATCTTTAATTTTCTACAGGGTGGATAGAGAAATGATTTGATTTTTTGAGAATTTTCCACTCAGTGAATGGGAAAATGGTTTGATATTGTGGAAAATTTCCACAATATATATATTCAAATACATTCACTATATATATATAAATAAAAGATGTTGAATTTTTCAAGTTAAAAATAAATAAATTATATGTTCAGATATGTTCATATATATATTACGGTGTTGAATTTTCAAGTTAAAAATTTATCAGATATTTATAATCATTTTAATAATATATTTATTTATTAATTATTTTACATCACTAAAATATTTTATAAAAAAAAATAAATAAAAATATGTTGTTTTACACCATTACAATATTTTTATAAAGATTTCGAAATAAAGGATATTGTAAAATAAAATAGAAATTCAAATAAAAAACAAAATTCAAATTTACCAACTTGTTTGAACTTTGATATATATATAAGCTAAAACTACTATTTTTATGTTTTTATATAAATACAAACTAAATTTATACCAGTTGTTATTCTGTCTCTTGTGAATTTAACTAAAAAATTATTATGGATTACAGAAACTCAAATTCAAATAAATAACATTAACTATGATATAAAATTGAAAATAAAATATAAAATATATTAATTATTATTTTAAAAATTAATAATTAATATGTAAATATTATATTGAAATACTACAGTAATTTTAATAATATTAAAGTAAGTTTTAAGAGTGTTTTCGGGTGTGATATGAGCAAGAAAATTAGTGGTTTTATTTTTATCATTTAATTTTATTTTCAATTTATTTGTAGTAATAATGATTAGATTTGAGTTGTTTTAGAATATTGAAAATTATGTTATTTTTTTAATGATCAGATTTGAGTTGTTTCAAAATATTGAAAAATATGTTGTTTTATAAAAACATGAAATTACTTTGTTGAATTTAAAAATAAGTTACTTTGTTGAATTTCTTTTTTATTTGTAATATAGATTTTAATTATTATTGATATTCAAAAAGACAAAATAAATTTACCATTGATATGGATTGTAATTGACTATGGCAACTAAAAAGTCCATGCTCACATATACCCAAAACTAACAATGATTTTCCTATTAACAAAACCATGAGTACGGACTTGTAAATGTAACAACCATACTAGGTTTACCAATGACACAACAGAGATACTCCTTAACCAATAAGGTAGTCATACCAAGAAAGAACGAGAACACACAATAAACCAACACAACACATAAACTAGATAGTGGAAATGCCCTTATAAGTGGAATTCATTCATTAAGGATTATCGGATCAGGAGAAGCATTACCATTGGTGTGGCCTCAATGATTATTTCACCATTTTGAGGTTTTGAGAACTTTGTTGGATTCTTTTTATGAATAACTTAATTTATTTAGAAATTGTAATTATAATTATATATTAAGATTTTTAAGTAAATAGGTATTAAATGACTTTTTTTTCATATTTTAAGATACTATTTTTAAATGGTTAATTTTTATTTTTATTTTTATACAATTTTAAATGATTTATTTTTATTTCTATTTTATAGACATTTATTGATTAGGAGTTCTTAAATTTTGCTCAAAATTCAAAGTTACAGGATTGGATTGAAACCAGGATCATTGCGTAATTCTCGTGGAGAAATCGACTAAAGACAAAAATACTTAGAAGAATTCCGAGAGAGGAACAGACGGTTGTGATTAAATCGCAGATCTAAGGGCGAAAGATGAACGGTCGTGATGACTTCGCAAGTCTGACAGAATGATATGTGATGAATTGGTAGAGACAGAAGTGAGCCATTAGATCATGAAAAAACTCTATACAATTCCATATAGCCCCTAGCTCTAGTTAGAAGATAGAATTATAAATTATGCTTAATGATTTCAACATGTCAACAATGAGGACAACTAGATGTTTCTAAACTTTAAAGATCTCGTCTAGAGATAAATTGCCCACCTTTAAGGCTTAAAAGAAAATAGTTTTATTTGGCTCCAACCTCCACTTCCACAATATTAAAATTGTGATAGGTTATCTGGAGTTCACCTTCTTTTTATCCAAGGAACGACTGATAAAATCGCTAAGATCCTAAGGAGACATAAATTTCCCTCAACCTTCAAGCCCTCCGCACCATTCGGAGTTCCCTTATATCGGTTAAGGACCAGATCTGCCCTAAGGATGGTAAAGGTTTTTACTTGATTCCATGCTCCTGTGGCACACCTTACATCGGTGAAACTGGTAGATCCATTAGTCAAAGAATTCATGAACATGCCACTGACCTTGAACATAATAGATCTCACTCCTCTACCTTAGCAGAGCATGCGGAAAAGAAAAAGCATCATATTTGCATTGAAGATGCGAAATTTATTGCAAGGATTGACCATTTCCACCACGGAAAGTTGAGGGAGGCCTTAGAAATTGAAAAGAGGCCAATCAACCTTAACACGGATGATGGGTGGAGTGTTAGCAGATGTTGGATCCTCGCCCTTCATTCTTAGTTATTGGTTTTCTTCCCTTCTGTTCTCCCTCTTTTCCTTTCCTCTCCTCTGTTCCCTGGTTTCTTTCTCCCTTTATATACTTTATTAATTAATTAATTTTTGTTTATTATTATGATTATTTAATTATTTATTATTAATATTTATTTATTCATTTATTATTTATTTATTTATTGTTTATTTATTTATTTTTATTTTTTATTATTTATTTATTTACTTTTACTTTTTATTTTTATTTTTATTTATTTACTTATTTTTGTTTATTTTTTATTTTATTTTATTTATTTATTTTAATTTTAATTTTTATATTTTATTTATTTAATTATTATTATTATTATTTTAAATCTTAGAATTTTAGATTATTATTAATTAAGAATATATAAATATTTTATTATATTCAAAATCTTTAATTATTAAATAAAAATATATTAATAATAATTCAACTATTATTTTGTCTTTGTATTTTCTTATTCTAGTCAAACTAGATGTTATTCCACAACAGCTAGTTGGAGTTTCCTATCTATTTAAACTGGGTCCTAGATCAAATTTCTCATCTTGTCTTGATGATGAACTACACTGGCTAGTTCGAAACGCGTCGACAAAATCTGCTTGAATGTGATTTTCACTGAAATATTTTATACACAATTTATGGATCACAGAAGCCAAATTCCTAACATTGTAATTCATGTTTATGTAATACTATACACTTTACTCAAATAATTAGTTAATATTCACCAACAACCACTTATAGTTGTTGAATATTTTTTCTTATTAAATGATTCAATCCATTATACCTTTAATTTCTCAACCATGTTCTAGAGCCTTGAATGGCCACTTAATTAACAATGAATTAAGAAGTTAAATTTAATCTTTGTTTAAAAATAAATAAATGACTGGAAATAAAACCTTTTCCATTGATGCACTAGATGGGATGTCAGGCATAAGACATATGGAGGGGTGCATGATCGTCATCCCACTGTGCACACATGGTAGGGGGCATGGTAATGTTCCAACCCCAAGATGCTCCACTACCATAAATTATCCTAGATCCGAGACACATACTCACGATCATATTTAGGAAGGGTTGCAAGCTTTAAATAGGCTCAGTACAGGCTTAATGAGAAGGAACAAATCGAAATTGACCACTTTGATAATGTGAAATCCTAGAAACATGAATCCATTTGCAAGGGTAGTATTATAAATATCTCCCATGCACCATCTTCATCATTCTAGGAAGAAATCATTTTCTCTGTACAAGGCTCGAGCTAGGCATAAGGGAGCTCTTAATTCTAGGTTTCAAGTCTCAGGGGGTGGAGCATTATTGTTCTTCATGGATGCGACTTACCTCCTTTTGTCTTCTCGTTCAGTATTGAGCTTTTTTTCTCCCATGTTTTTCTTCATTATTTGTTGTTATTTCCTTTGTTCTTCCTCCATATCTGTCACATGTCCTTCAAAAATTCTAATTTATATTCCCTCGTCTTCTGGCTAGGATTTTTTTATGCCTATATCCTCCAGCCTTTAATTCTTCTATTTTTGAAGGGTTTCCTACTCGTCCGCATCTCCAAATATTTCTCCCTCTCTCTAGTAGTTCTTATGTCACTAGTCCCTCGATCCATTTGGTTTTCTTTCTCACTTAGTAGCTCTTCGCAAGTTTTTTCCCCATTGTCTCAACCCCTTTAGGGATCTTTCCTTTTATTCATTCCTTCTTTCCGTATCAAGCACATTTCTGTGATGGCATGCTGACATGCTAGAAGCAAGCAAGATGTTACTTATTTTCATGGTGCTAGTAGCTCTTAGAATCATCCACGAGAAAAAAAAATTCTTAGCACTATTGGGACAATATATCATAGGCCATTCAAGAGGAGATTTCAGAAGCATAGCATGACATCACATGCGAGCAAAGTTTCTTAACTGACATCCAAGTTCTAAGAGAAATAGTGGACTAGGTGCCATACATTGGGCATACCATAGGGTGCTACAGTCAATATATGTATATGGTTTACATCTACTAGAATTTGAAGTTCTTTCTTAGCCTAGTCCTTCTTAATAGGAATGAGGCCAAAGAGGAAATTCTGCTAATGTTGGATGAACTGAATATAAATAATATGGATAGTAATCTTGGGCATTTAATGACCATCTAGGACTCCCATTAGACCTAGAATGGTCTCCTAGCAAGGAAAAGGAGCCCATTCTTGGGGATGTTACAAACTCATCCAAATCCAAATGAAGGGTTATAATCTGCTTACTTTCTTAATTCTATTTTTCAATTTTTTGTTAGCCCTAGGTGTTTAGTCCCTTAGTATGGTATTTTTGGTTCTTGGTTTCACTCTAAACTACATTATGTTTGGATGCTAAAAACATTATCGTCATGTCACTAGTTTAGTTTCTCAAGTGGAAAACTAGAATATACCAAAATTGGATACGATATCTCTTTAAAACTGAATAGAAATATTTACTTTAACAAACAAAGAAACAAAAAACCAACCTTTTTCATTAAATTTTTATAAAAAAATATGTTTTATAATTAAATCAATATAATTTCTCTCCAAAACATATTAATTACGTCGTAAGGCATTTCCTTTCAGAACAGATCCCCCAGTAGCCACTGTGTACCGGTATGTACCATCAGATAGAATGTTAGACGATTGAAGATTTTTAGGTCATCAGATTAATAGTTAATAGTAAAGAGAAAACTAATAGTTGCTAATTTTGACAAGACGAGTTTAATTTGGATGGACATTAGGTTTTGTTTTCCAAGATTGTATATATTATTTTCTTTTATTTCAACTTCTTTGAAATATTTCCTCAACAAATAGCCGCAATGTGGTTGGATTTGGGTCTACAACCTGCGCTCTGAGCCTGCACCTACTCTATAATTCAATATTGTTGTCGATGTGTTCGAATCATGAGGAAGAAACCCTAGAGTCATTCCATTTCCTTGTTGAAGTGTCAAATCTAGTATGTATGTTATGTTGTTATGATGCATATGTGTTGTTTGTTGCTACTATGATTGTTCTTGTTCTTAATGTTTGACTCATTTGGATATAATTTCCTACATAATATTAGGTATTGTTTATGAAATACAAATGGGAGTAGACGACTAATGTGAGACGTCAATTCATTTTTGTTGTCGCTTTTACTTTCTCACTGCCCTTTTGTTGCTTCTCTAATTCCTTAAGGGACTTAATGAATGAGGTAAATGTATATTTTCGCCCTTAGTTTTTTAGAGAAGGAAGGACTACATTTTTTCGTTCATTTTTCCTTAAACAAAGCCTAAATCTCAAATGTATAACTAATTTAAGCATCATGAAAAAAATCTTCTAATATAAATCGTGTCACACATGAAAATAAGCTCTAAAGAACTGTCATTCCTTTGAAAACTTAGCAATGAATTGCAGCAAAGAAACCATTTTATTTGATGTAAGCTCCACCCTCAACACCCTGCAAGAAAGGTTGGTCACTCAACCCTCCCACAAAGCGTGACTCTTAATTATTTTTTCTTAATTATTTATCTCCCCCCATTACCAGAGTGTCATATATAAACCAAGAGTGGAAAATTGAGGCAATATGTAAGGACACTTTGAGACCTTTAATCTACCCTTTCATATTTTCCCAATTTATTACTCCCCAAGTGTGTCCACAATTATGATGAAGAAAAGAACTGCAACAGGGAACCCTTTCCTTAGTCCTCCTGTAGCCTTGAAGAAGTTGGATGGAACCCATTAATTATAAAAATAAGGCATGTGCAACAGAAAAACATTGAAACCGATTCCACCCACGAGTTTCTTATATTGACTAAGTGTATTTTCTATTTCCTTTTTCGACCAAAATCAAATTGTATCTATGATTTGTCTAGCTGCCACAAACTCTGTTGAGATTCAACAAGAAAATTTCAACACCCACACCTAGTGCATTAAGCACCTACACTAGGGTGGGGCACACAGTGCTATTTTTGTGTGCATGTCTATTTTAGTTATCCCTTAATTAATATGGACAATAAACTATAATCCATTCTTAATGATGACTTGAAATAGTTAACTGAGAGTGATAAACTCAATTAGCTAGTGGATTTCGAGTTAGAGGTAGTTGGTGAGGCATGTAGAGTAATTCTAGTTGTAACAAAGTTCAAAGTGCAGTGGTTCATTAGTTAATGTAGGTTGTAATCAATTTAACTCAGTTAAGTGAGTTAAACTTAGTTGTGCTAGTTGTAACTGAAGATAAACTAGTGAGAGATCAAGTGAATTAAATATTAATTAATTCACAATCAGTGATCTGACATGCAACTGAGGATTTACTATTATTAGCTACATGCATGTCAGATCAAGTGGAGACCCAATGGAGATCTAGGTGAAAGGGAAGTTGACTATCAGTTTTAGGATTATTGGGTTGCACACATGCAACCAAGCACCCATTGGAGTACCCATGATACTTGTGCATTCAAGGAAGGCAAGACTTCCTATCTTTTAGGGATTGCATTCATCATGGATTTCACAAGAAAGGAAGGTTGTCTGGAGACAGTAAATTGGTTAAGTATTGGTCAGTTTTTATATGACAGTGTGAGACAATTAGCTAAGTACTGGAGGGCTCTTGTGAGAAGAGTTTTGTATGTAATCGTTTCATGATCCATGCTAAATATACAATAGAATATAGTGGGGTTTTTAGCTGTAATATTTCCCGAGAAATTATCTGTGTTGTCTTTGACTTGATTCTTATTTACTTCATGTGACTCGTGATTGTGTTTTTAATTCCACAAAATATTTGTAGAAGTGATTCAATATTTAACTTTAGTACATTGTCAGATCGGGTGAATACAAGATATACATGCATGTTGTATAATTTATACATGGTATTAGAGCACAGGAAATTGAAGAAGTGAAGTAAGAGTTGAGTTTCTGACTAGATAGAATTCAAATTTGTAGAAAGACTTGCTTAGTGCTACACTTGATTCAAGATAGAAATGGATTTCAATGGCTTGAGGTTGGAGCATGCACTCGAGGGCAGATCAAACTATATTTCCTGAAAGGACAAGATGGAGGTAGTACTCGAAGACAATAGCTTGAAGGAATTCATTGACAATGATTTTCCAAAACCCATTGTGACATATGCTGCAAATCTTGATGCATGGAAAAATAAAGTGGCAAAGGTGAGGAGGATCATGTTGGAGGGAGTACGAGACCACATTATCTCAAGCCTCCATGGGAAAGCCACACCATATGCAATGTGGAAGGCTTTGACAGATCTATTCTAGAGCAGCAGCAACCATAGGAAATTGGCGCTCAAAGATAAACTCAAGAAGATCAAGATGGATAATGGCAACTTCATACCAAAAATCCAAAAAAAATTGTCCAATGTCTAGATGAATTGGGGAGCATTGGTATAATAGTCGTTGATGATGATTTGGTGAGTTTGGCTGTCCTAGGACTTCCCAAGAGTTGGCACAATTATCAAGACTCTGTCAATGGAATGGAAAAGTTGTCAGATTGGGAATGACTGTGGTTGGATTTGGTGCAAGAGGAGTTCAGATGGAACACCAGAGATGGATCTTCATCTAAGAATGAAGATGAAGAGGATTTTTCCTTGGTTTCCAAGGAAAATAAGGCAAAGGGGAATAAATTCCATTCCAAATTTGAGTCCAAGAATGGTAAGAAGCAAGACATGTCCAAGGTGGAGTGTTTTCACTATCACGAGCATGGGAATTTTGCCACTAATTGTCCAAAAAAGAAGAACAAGAAGGTTGGATGATTTGTAGCTGGTGAGGCTCTTACCTGGCAATTTGAGCTTGACTTCTCATTGATCGCATGCATGGTGTCAAGTGAATTGGGATCTGTGTGGTATTTGGATCGTGGCACTTCCTTTCACATGACGAGAGACAAAGAACTTTTCAGTGACTTGGAGGAGAAGGATCTGTAGATGCATATTGAAATGGGTGATGACGAGTGGTATAGTGCTACTGAGATTGGTACCATTACATTTCATAGGCAGTCAGGTAAACCCTTTCAATTAAAATATGTAATGCATGTACCAGGTTTGAAGAAAAATTTAGTCTTAGTCGCAATGTTGTAGGACAGAGGCTATGATGTTGTTTTTAGTGAAGTAAAAGCTTTCCTGCAGCATAAAACAACGAGACAAGCCAAGAGGAGAGGGATTCGAGTGAAGAATCTCTAAAGCTGAAGATAGATGGTTTCGCAACAATGATGGGCAAGGTAGATCAAGTGGTGAGCCGGGATGAGGGCGAATTATGGCACAGAATATTGGGCCATCTTCACCATGGAGCCTTGAAATTCATCCATAATATTTCTACCAGTCTTCCCAGGGGTAAAATTGTGCAATTAGACACATGCAAGGGATGTAATATGGGAAAATATGTAAAGGCCACCTTTCATGAGAAGGAGAAGCGAGCTTCAGGGATCCTTGAGAGAGTTCACACAAACATGTCTGGACCATTCTCTGTTGCTTCAACAACAAAAAATAAGTACTATGTAATTTTTGTTGATGAATTTTCTCATAAGTGCTGGGTATTGTTCATGAAGAAGAAAGATCAGACATTCTCTAAGTTATTGGAGTTTAAGGCACTAGTGGAGAAAGAGTCAGGGAATCAGGTGAAGGCTCTTAGGAGTGATAATGGTGGAGAATAAATTTCTAACAAATTCAATAAATTATGCATCAAAGAAGGAATTCGAAGAGAACTCATAGCACCTCATGACCCATAGTAGAATGGGGTCATAGAGAGAAAGAATAGAATGATTGTGGGTGCAACAAGAGTGATGTTGCATGATGAAGGCCTACCAATGCATCTGTGGGTGGAGGCATGCAAAACTGTGGTATTTGTGCAAAACCGTTGTCCTCATAGGATACTTTCCATGAGTACACCTGAAGAGGTTTTAACTGGTAAGAAACCTGATGTTTCACACTTTAAGATTTTTGGCTCATCTGTTTATGTGCATGTGACCAAGGACGTCAGGAAGAAGCTGGAACTGACAAATGAGATCGAGATTTTTGTGGGGTACACTGAAACACCCCATAATTATCGTGTGTATTTCCAAATAGCAGAATTACTGTTGTGCGACAGGATATAAAATTTGATGAGGAGAAAGCCATGGAGTTGTCCCTTGAGAGGGAGTTGTACTTGCATGCAGAGGAGGAACTGTTGGTTCCCAAGGATGAGCCTCAAGATGTGGATCAGCCACATGAGGAGGTTCATGGAGTGGAGGAAAACACTCATGCATAGCCATCCATCAGAAATGGCTGAAGGCGCACCGCAGAAGCTAATAGATTGAGAATTGATGCTGCGGAGAATGTAGGAGCCCCTATTTCACAGTGCAGACAGAGACAGTCTCCTGATTGATTTACTAGATATATGGCTCTTATGAGAAAATGTATTGTGACTGAACCATCTTCCTTTCAGGAAGTAGTGCATCAAAAAGCTTGGTTTGATGCAATGGTGGAGGAGTATGACTCCATTGTCAAGAATAGTGCATGGGAGATAATCCCAAGACCGGTCGACAAATCAATGGTTTGATCGAGATGGAACTACAAGGTAAAGCAAGTTGCTGATGGGAGTGTGGAGAAATAAAAGGCTATATTTTTGGCTCGAATATTCTCACAGATCAAGGGGATCGATTATTATGATACTTTTTCACCTGTTGCAAGGCACTCTTCCATAACATCCAACCTTGCACTCTCAGTGTAGATGGGTTGGCGCATTCATCAGATGGATGTGAAAACTGCATTTCTAAATGGGATCATTGAGGAAGAGGTGTACATAGAGCAGCCTGAACGTTTCCAAATATTCAAAAGTGAGTCGCATGTGTGTTGACTCAAAATAGCATTGTATGGGCTGAAGCACGCACCCCGTGCTTGGTACACTCGGATATACAACTATTTCACTGGACTGGGCTTCACCAAAAGTGAAGCAGATGCAAACCTGTACCAGATTGTGGTTGAGGGTAATCTATTGATTATTTTTATTTATGTTGATGATCTAATTTTTATTGGTGATGGGCAACTGATACACTCATGCAAGGAGGATCTTGCAAGGGAGTTCGAAATGAAGGACATGGGACTCCTTCATTATTTCTAGAGTCTGCGGAATAAGTTGAACTGAAAGGGTTATGGGATTTCATTCTCCCCTCAGAAGAAGAAAGAGAAGCTATGCCTGTGTCTACTAGAAGCAAATATTCTCCTGATTCAACTATACCAAATCAGAAACAGAAATCTCTCCCCACAAAGGAAAAAAACGTAGCCAAGAAATCTAAAACTATTCAAACAGATCCTATTTCATCTGATCCTATTACAACTTCCAAAACTTTGATAGTTTCAGATACATTGGAATACAATATAGTTGAAGATATGAAAAATACCAAAGAAAATATTTCATTACATGAAATGACCAAACTCAAACAACAGTAGAACATTTTACTTAGAGAAATCAAGGCAATCCCTGTAGATCCTATACAACCACCAGTTATAGCCCAAGCTTCTAAAGATATGGGAAAACCTCTGTCATCTCCAAAGACAGTAAATCACAGATTTGGTTTTAATTGGTGATAGATCTATTTCTCACACTCCTCCTTTACTTTTGACTTATGAGATTTTCAACAAAAATGTTCATAATTTTCTTATTGATTCAGGAGCTTCTTCAAACATCATGTCAAGAACAGTGTGTACAAATTTAAATATCACTCCTTGAAAATCTGTTGTACATATAGTTCAATTAGATAGAACAAATGTAGAATTCATTGGAGAAATGCTGTCAGTATCCATTAGATTATCATCCAATCCAAAGGTACTGCAAGTAATCGATATTTTGGTCGCAGATATCCCTGAATTTTATGGTCTTATTTTAAGCAGGGATTGGTCTGAAAAGTTACATAGATATTTTGCTACCGATTGGTCACACATGTGGTTACCATACAATGGTAAACCAAATCAAATCTGAGTTGATCGTGAAAAATTTATGAAACATAAGTCACTGAACTAGAAGAAACAAATGAGCCTGTAGCTTTCACCAATAATATTATTGGAAATTATTCAGCTGAATCATTTCTTGGATCGTTCAATGCTTAGATTTCACCTTTGTCAACAGATACTGTTATTTCTCAAATTAAAAACTTTTCTCAAATAGACACTTCTAGATGTGTTAATCTTAGCAATAAAATTTCAAAAAATTATTTATTTTGGACTTTATACTTTGATGGTTCAAAATCTGAAGATGGTGTAGGAGCAAGTTGTGTTTTAATCAATCCACAAGGAGAGAAAACAATGCTAAGTTGTAGACTCGAATTTCAATGTACGAATAATACCACTGAATATAAAGCATTGATACAAGGTCTGTATAAAGCTATTAGTTTAATGTTAAATATTTTTAGGTATATGGAGATTTTGAAATAATTGTTAGACAAGTTGGAAATACAATTCATTGTATTTCTGGACATTTGAAGCACTGTGAAACTCTAGCTCACAACCTTACATCCCATTTTTCTGCATTTAATATCTCCATATTTCCTAGATTACAAAATGCAAGTGCTCATTTACTTGCTAATGTAGCATCTAAAGTTATACCATCCGAAGAATTTAGCCCAGATAGATTTTCAATTGAGTTAATTTTTAGGCCTTCCATTCTTGACAATGTAACAAATTGGAGAGTATTTAACAATGATGCAGATATAATAGACTTTCTGTTGAGGAGGTAAATCCCCTCTGCAGACAGAGGCGATCCCTACTAGCCCAGCAGGGGTCTAGCAACAAACAAACAATGCTATGACGCAAGCTCCTAGTTACGAATGAAAGACTAGGAATAGAAGCCTACCTGGATTCCAACGCTATGATCCGAAGAAGAAGTGTCCCCGTCCTTCAGCCCTGGCAGATCACAATCCTTCCACGATCTCCGCGGATGAACACCTGCACACAGAAGAAACAAACAGATACAAGCATAGGAACTAGCATACGTAACTAAACATCAGTCAGAAAAGACATTACTCGCATTAACATGATGGAAAACGGAGTGGAACCATAATCATAGTCATCTATTAAATGATAAACGAATAGAAGTTACAACCAAGTTCTGACGTCGCAGCCTCCTTCGAACGGGTCTCCGGCCGTCCACGTCTCGCAAAGCTCGCCAAGGAAAGGGAAAACCTCTCCAGAGTCTCGTAACAATGGCCTCCTCACTTGAGTTGGCCTTAAGGGAAAGAAGGGATTCTTTACAGCACAAAGGCTCTTGGGAATAGGGAGATGCAAAGCTTCAGCACTTCCAGACTAGCTTGCCATGGATTTGAGCAGGCTTTTATAGATGGGGAAGGAGGGAGTTGGGATCCCTATTATTATGGGATTGGCCCTATCAACAAGGAAGGTTCTATGGAAGGTGGCAAAACCACTTCCCTTCCATAGAACTCCCGCAGCCAAACCTCCCAACTCAAGATAGGCAATGGTTTGTGAGTTTGTTTGAACTCAACTTCCGCCATCCATATTTAAAAAACAGTCCCTAAAATGGGTGGCGCGACTACTGCTCTATGACAGAGCGCCAAGTGGCGCGACCTATTTGCAGGATTTTCCTCATTGGCGCGAGTACTGAACTGTCTGCCCGCGCCAATGCAAAAAGGGATGTTTTTCATGATTTTTGCAAGGAGATGTCTCAAGGGCAAATAAAGCTCATGCTTAGAGGAATGCATTGATGATGTTTTCAAGGCATGACAATGTTCACAAGTCACAAAATGGGTCCTCCATTGTGCGGGACGGGGAATGGTAGGGACGGTGACAAATTACTGTGTAACAGATGCCCCCTAAAGTATGAGGCCCGAGAGAGAGAGGGGTGAAATGCTTTACGAGAACATGTTCAATCGAAGGCCCGCCGTCGAAAAACCTGCGCAGAAAGATACAACTGATATCTCAAGTACATGATGTATAAGTGGTATGGACGCAACCATCCGAAACAGAGTATGCTATAATCCGGATCCAGGGTATGGGCGCAACCATCCAACTAAGATCAAACAAATAGACTCAGGTATGGTCGCAGCCATCCAATCAATGAGTCATGTACATAATGATAATAATCCACAATCGCAGCCTGGATTACAACAGACACAATCCAAGGTCTTGCGCTCCATCTCGACCCAACAAAGTACAAGTTCAAGCATGTGAATATGTGAGCTGAAGTCGAACATGCAAGAACATCGTCTAATTACCAGCCAATGATGAAAGCTGTTAACAGACACGAGAGGAACCACCAATAATTACAATGGCCCTCAAGGTACTATAGGTACAATCTACGGTGTGTGAAAAAATGAGTTGACGCCGAACACCCGCAGAATCATTCGATCGGAGGTCAATGATGTAAACCTCACGTCGAATGCGACGAACCCGCCATTGAGGCATGCAGGCTCCAAGGTACCATAAGGAGTCTCTAGACCAACTTCCTGGATAATGAGTTGAAGTCGACAGGAAGTGACCTTGATCGAAGGCGGGCCATAATGATTCCCACATCATCGACACGAGACAGAGGAACATAATGTTTTTGTTGTGAATCAGGATCATACGAGAAACAGAGGAAGGTTGATATTTGCAGAGGCCAACTTCTCTTGAACACATGAACGGCACGACAATGGATTTGGCAGTATTTGACATCAACGGATCAGAGGTCATGGCGACGAGGCAGTGAACAGATGAGAGGTCAAAATAGATTACCCAAACCCATGGAGGCAAGGTGAAGCAACGAGATGAGATTTCCCCAACCCGACACGAATGCAGACAAGTGCCATGTTCAAGAGCGACATACTGCCGACGACAACGACGACGGTTCCATTTTTCCCCCACCATTTCTGGCGAGTACCCCAATTATTTTTGATAACAAGCTTGAAGGGGATAGCATATGCTTGTGATATAAGTCCGCCCTTCGGGCGAATCCATCCTAGTGCATTTAACGAGTCCTAGGAAGGAGAAACTCGGATAACGTCATTTCGACTAGATCCAATGTCATCAGGGTTTAACGAGTCTGACAAAGGAAGAACTCGGCGTCTTTTCATGTTTAGAGAGTTTGAAAAGACAGCGGAAAAGAAAACTCCACAAGTCCCTTTTCGTAAATAGTTCCCCAGATCCGAAAAGGCAGAAAACAATATCCGGGAAAACCTCCTAGTCGCGATAGGCTAGGGTATTCCTTTTTCGTAATCAATCCATCCCAGCCCGAAAAAGGGTTAAACTTATACCGGGTGAATGTCGATTCGTGTCCATTTTAACGAGATCGAAACGACAAGGGCCTCGGCAATCTTTTCATATTTAGAGAGTCAGAAAAGAGCTGAAAGATGACTCCAGAGTGACTTTTTCGTGTATTTACCGAGTCTGAAAAAGTATAAAATACAACTCGTTTCCATTTTTTAAGTCGCAAAAACCTGCTGCTGCACATACCAAGCAAGCGTAAAATCCATTTTCGACATAACACGTGCAAATATTTGACAAAAATAACTTTTTAAAGCTCATTTAATGTCGAAAAGTTATAAATATGTCTAATTGGTAAAAAATGAAATTACTTTTTACTATTTACCTTGTGGAAAGCAACAGTGGTCCTTTTGGAGCAGAATCTTCTGACGGTGATTGCGACCAATTCAGGCAACCATTCAGCGTCTCGTCTGTCGCAGGTAAGAGGCGCTCCTTTGCTCTTCATTTCCATACATTTTTTAATGATTTTCCCTTAGAAATCAACTTTGTGTGGCCACTTTTAAAATTTTAGGGTCGGGCCCATTGGCGCGGGTATCGGGCACGGACCCGCGCCGCTGAGCTCTTTTTACTAAAGGGCTCGCGCCACCTGGCGCGACTGTTAGCAAAACAGCCGCGCCAGCGGCCGAACCTAAATTTTCGCCTAAAATTCCGGTATTTAAACCAAATTTCTTGAAATTTGAAGCTCACCAAAGATCTAATCAAGGGTTTTTGACCATATGAATGCAGATAACCACTCAAAATGGCAATCGAATGGAAGGAACGAGAGCACGGAGACGAGGATGAAGAGGCCATGCAAAGCCAAGCTTGCATGAATGCTCTTAGAGACTGTGGATTGAAAAAGTTCTTCCTCACGCCATGTTTACGAGCTCAGCCCGAGCTCCTCCAATATCTAATCAGCATCTGGGATGAAAATGAACAAGTGTTCAGGCTACGAGACCAGGTGTTAGAATTGGAGGTCACTGACATTTATTTCATTACCGGATTGTCCCGCAGAGGTCCAATCCCTGTACTGACTGGGAGCAGACCATCCGGGGAAAAGATGGAACAGGTAATGGCGCGGGTGTGCCGAGGGGCACAAACAGGATCAGGAAGCAAGAAGGTATACATCTCCACCATCCCTGATCTAGCACTGAGAGTAGTTCTCCACACCATTACGCGTGCTGTTGGGTCGCAGGCTCCGCACGAGGCCACGAAGACTCAACTCCTGTTAGCCTCAGAATGTATGGGTCCCCTACTGTTCAACTGGGCAGAAGCAGTAACCATCAACATGAAAAGGCAGCTCACAAAGTGCAAACAGGGGAAACTGAAGCAGTTCGGGTATGGTTCCATCTTGGTATCGTTCATTCTGGAGCGCATACCAATCTTCCAGGGCCAAGGGGCCGCAGTGGCGAGTCCAATACCACGAGAGTCGCGAATGGCTCGCTGGGCAGCATTGATGCCCAGATCTGGAGGTGGCCAACAGATGTCCTGGAGGCCAGAGTTCTTTAGGTGGCTACGGCGCTAACTGATCGTCGTGGAAGATTGGCCCTATTCGGGAACTGACTTTACCGGGGACCCAGATCTCCCATTACCAGAAGGAGACGACTGGGACGAGGAACTGGGTAAGACCTCATATTTTTTATTTTATGTTTATATGTTTTTTTTTGTTAATACACATTTGTCTTAACACAATTATATATGCATGCAGATGTAGGACCTGAGAGACCAGCCGGGATGTCTCCTATCTCCCGGAGGACACAACTCGCCCCTGAGATCCAGGGGGAAGGCACCGGAGGAGAGGAACTGATCCAGAACCTCGAGGGTATTGCCCATGGGATCCCAGACTATGCCCGACTATCAGATGTACCGATGGCATACCAGCGCCATACGGTGGGAGTTCCGAATCGGATCCACCGAATCCTGAGGCGCCTAGTGCGTGCAGTGACGTGCTATCATGAGCACCATGCGGATTAGTCTCTAGGATTTATGCCACACCTATTTTTTGAGAGACACAGTGTCTCAGGATGTATTAAGACAATTATGTATATTTTTTGAGTTTTATGATGCACACTGTGCAAACATTTCGACACACATATATATATATACATATGACTATTTTGGATGGATCTTTCTTTACATGTGATGATGTTTTCTATATGTTATGCAAATGTCTAATACAGATGTAATCTAATGTATCAGTTACATAACAAACGACCCAATGCGAAATGTATTCACACAATGTATCTAATCACACATTTCATTTTTACACAAGCTTAAAAGCACACATGAACACACACATATGCAAACTATGCTTGAAATGAGGAAGACGGGCATGCCCCCCAGCATGATGTCTCAATTCGAGGTGCATGCCCCCCAAGCTTCAGTCCATTGAAAATGGAGTGAAGGTTCAAAACAGAAAGTCGAATTGAACATGCTCGTGTTTCATTATTTTAACGAGGTGGACACACTTAAAAGAACTATTCTCAAACAACTTGTTTCATGTTTTAAGGAGCTCGACACAAGTGGAGGAACTATGCTCCAATGACTTTGTTTCATTTTTTAAGGAGCTTGACACAAGACAATGAACCGTGCTCCGACAGCCTGGTTTCATTTTTTAAAGAGCTTGACACAGAGAAGGAATTGTGCTCTAACCGACTTACATCAAAATGAACAAGAAGGCGGTGATTCCAAGAGTTCCACTCCTGATGGAAGGAAAACATCCTGGAAGTCAGGACCTAATGCCCCCAGCACATTATGCACAACGGCATCATCACTGAGCACAGGCACGGGGTAGGTAGACACATAGTTGACCTGCGGTGGAGCAGATACAACGGGTGGATAAAAACCAGGAGGGGGTGACGGCGGACCAGATGCCATATAAGGACCAAAGAACGAAAGTTGATCAATGGTCACGATCCGTCCTTCATGTGGAAAACACATCACGCGAAAGAGGGAGGAGACAAGTGCTCCCATGGCATAAGTGTAATCTCGCCCCAGGAGCAGATTGAAATCCAAGGGGCCTGGAACAACCATTACGTCCATATGGACGGTTTTGCCTCCCAAAGTAACAGGTAACCTTGGAAGGATCCCCAACGGTTGACTCGTCCTTCTGTTAAAAGTCAACAGATTCTGCGTAACAGGCGCAAGCGGCGGCGAACCGAAAGCTTGCCAGGTAGTTGATGACAGAATACTAACAGAGGCGCCTTCGTCTATAATGGTGCTGGGTACAACCAGACCAAGAGCCTGTACTGTGATCTCGAAAGGCACATAAGACGGAAGGCGAAATCCTGCAAATCGATTCCAGTCAAAGGAAGCGACCAAACTACTCGGAGGGGCTACCATCGACAAGCGAAGGCCTTCCCCTGATGTTACGGTAGAAGAAGCATCCTCCATGACCTCCATCTCGAAGGCGGGAGGGATATCCTCTGGAGCCTCCATCATGGGAGGCAGAGGAGGGGCTTCTTGAAGTACAGGGACAGGAGAATCTTTCTCCAAGTCTGAAGAATCTGAAGAGATCAGAAGGACATGGGGGGTGTGAGATCCACTCTCGACAGAAAAGACCCGGTGCACCGCGGACGGGGCCAGTTCAACCGATCCTACGACCAACGGTTGGTCAGGGACGGATTCGTGAATTTGAATTTCTGGGGGAGTGGGATCGACCAAGGATGACTCTTGACCAATCGTAGGATCAGCTGGCAGAGGACTCAAAGAAAGCCGATTATAACCAGGTGGAAGGCGTGGTGTAGAACCGGTTGGGTTGTCCAAGACTCGCTTGGCTTCATCCATATAAGGACAAAGGTGAATGGCATGGTGCCCTTCACACAACTTACAGGGATTGGTGATCTTACCCTGCTTCTTAGAGTTCTTATCAACAGCAGCTGAAGACGTGCCCCCAACTTGACTCCCGAAAGCCAAAGGCAACGGTGGGTGGCCGTTGGACCATACTTCGAGCACCTTGGGAATGCCAGGGCAGTCTCGAAGAAGATGGTCTCCCGTGCACAACATGCACGGGAACTTGACTTTCCGAGGAGGGTTGGAAGGACTATCAAGAGGAGATTCCTTAGGGACAGTAGCTGTACATTTAGCCTCTCGCTTATCAGACTTCTTCTTCTTTGTCTTCTTCTTCTTCTTCTTAGCCACCCGGTTACTTGAATCCAGACTTTCACCAGGCGAAGTAGAAGAGGAGGACGCAGAAACAGGCGAAGAAGGGGAGAGGTCCACCTTGGAATCAACATGATGTTGTTCCGTCGGAGGAACTGATTGAACAGTAGTGGAGACATTCGGAACTACAGAGGTTGAGAACAACCAAACAGGCAACCCAACAGTTAACCCAGGAAGGGACAACGTCTCCATGTAAGGAGCACCAACATTTCCAAAAGGAGAAAAATGACCAGGATTCCCTTGTGAGGGGATTCCTTGGTTGGTGAACTCTGAAAAAGTTTCCATCCAACTCAAAACCACACACGAGCTGAAAACGAGTTAAGACACACGATCAAACGGCCAACAAGCAATATCTAAGCAGGCGTGTAATCGTGGGCGATTAATTTTACCACATTGGAAAGTAAGAAATTCTACCGTTTCATATTTTAAGAGTCGAGAAACGATAAAAAGATGACTCTATCTCTTTCAGAGTTGATACAAGCGTGAAAGGACAAGCGCTTGATGGTCTTTTCAAGTTTAAGGAGTCAGAAAAGACCAAATGACTGCTCAGGAAAAACTAGGCACAAAGGGTGTACCAAATATCCGTGAACTGCAATATACACCTTGGCTTCAAAAATGAAACAGAAATCGACCAAGGACTTTCCGTACGTGCAGGTAGTCTCCCCGAATGCTGTGTTCGGTGTATCACGGGTATAGGGCGGCAGACTCAGCTTCCTGTGGATAAAGGATTGAAAACCTGTAGGGGTCTCCCTTTATATACGCGACGGTACGAGGAGCGCAAGTCCGTACTAGTGCTGTCTAAAGCCAACAGGCGAACGACAGCTGCTAGGTTTAACGACGCCGGAACACGTCTCTAGCCTAGACCTTCTAAATGTGTTTCGTTAAGTTCCAATGTTGCCTTAGGTTAATTGAATAAATTTTACAGTTGATCTTCAATTAAGTTTCAATTTCCAGGCCCTATCGTATGTAGTGTCTCGAAAGACTCTTAAATGCAAGCTATATGCCACAGTGCAACATTTCGTTCGATGAAAACTAGTTAAATAAGAGTTGAGAGCTTTTATACAAACGAAATGAACGGAATACAAACAACAATGTCTCTAATGCAACTAATGCAATTGAAAGATTTTCATTCAAACACTAATCACTAGCAATATGGAAAAGATCACAATTTGCACTAATTTAACAAAAGCAAAAGAGATTTTTTTTTTTTGATTTTCAATGTTTAATGGCTAATGTGCACTGAAAACAAAAGGAACAATTTGAGAGATGACATTCAAGAGAGCGAAACAAACAAAATTCACTCAATCAATGCAAGCAATCAGATCCCCAAATCGACCCAAAGTCTCTCAAAGCAGAGAAAAGACTCAAAAGCTTCCGATGGACCGTGTGATCTAGGTCCAAAGCAAGGCAAACGATTTTCGAATGAAGGAAGGAACAATCACCCGGAAAAACGCAACAAAACAATCAAAGACTGTTAAGAGAGCATGGAGAATCAATCAACAAGTTGACAGGACAATCAAGACACCAAAACTCCCAAGGAGGGCTCGATACACTAAGCCACTAGATGCCCTAGGGCTCAAAACGTGAAATCGGTAGATAGAAGCAAACAACCAAAGGACAGAGGTGAATTCCAGCCAAACAAGACTCCAACACACTCAGGCAGTCAGGAAATCAAGAAGAAAAGCACTGGTCAAATCCAGAAAGCTCAAAAATGAAGAAACTCAAAAAAACTCACAGGGGTGGCGCGACTGTGAGTGTGAAACTAGCGCTAAAAGCCAATTGGCGCGGGCTAGACAAAGGCAACGTGCGCCAAGTGGCGCGACCTCTTTGCAGGATTTTCCTCATTGGCGCGAGCACTGAACTGCCTGCCCGCGCCAATGAAAAAAGGGATGTTTTTCATGATTTTTGCAAGGAGATGTCTCAAGGGAAAATAAAGCTCATGCTTAGAGGGATGCATTGATGATGTTTTCAAAGCATGACAATGTTCACAGGTCACGAAATGGGTCCTCCATTGTGCGGGATGGGGAATGGTAGGGACGGTGACAAATTACTGTGTAACACTTTCTTATATCAGAAAGAGCTTATGAAGGTCAAATCGTAGATGAACATGAACATGACTTACAGATTGAAGATAAACAAAATACTAATCCAATTCCAAAATCTATAGTCAAAATGGAAGATCTCTATGATTTGAAAGATAGGTTTAAAAATATCATCAATTAAAAAACCCAAAGTTCTACTCTAAAATTTGAATTGATTAATCTTGGTACACGAGAAAAACCTCAAAAACATCAACTTAGGTCTTGGTTTAAAACCTGAAGAAAGGATGTCATTCATTAAGTTGTTGAAAACATATAAAGATATCTCTGCATGGGATTATTCAGATCTTAAGACATATGATACTTCCATAATTCAGCATACCATACCTATGACCTCAGATGATAAACCTGTTCAACAAAAACTTAGAAAGATCCACCCAAATTTAGAAAGTCAAATTAAATCTGAATTAAATAAAATGCTCAAAGCCAAAGTTATTTTTCTAGTTAGACATTCAAAATGGGTGTCAAACATGGTTCGAGTTATAAAGAAGTATGGAGACATTAGGATTTGCATAGACTTTAGAAATTTTAATAAAGCTTGCCAAAAAAAATAATTTTCCCTTGCCTACCATGGAACAGATATTACAGTCAATTGCAGGATCTGAATTGATGTCTTTTCTCGATGGATTTTCAGGATATAATTAGATTATGGTACATCCAGATGATAGATTAAATACAACATTCAGAACAAAGTGGGGAACATACGCATATCAAAAAATGCATTTTGGGTTGATTAATGTCGGTGCTACATTTCAACGTGCTATGGATATAGCTTTCAGAGGATTAATCAATAACTCAGTTGTTATATAATTAGATGAAATTATTGTTTAAACTAAGCATAGAAACAATCATGTTAATCACCTAAAACACATTTTTGAAGGATGTAGAAAATTCGGTATTTCCTTGAACCCAAAAAACTGTTATTTCGCCTTATCAGAAGGTAAATTACTAGGGTTCATTGTTTCTAAAAAAGGAATCTATATTGACCCTGATAGGATTCAGGAAATTGAAAACATCCCTTTACCACACAATAAAAAAATGATGCAGTAATTTTTAGAACAAATTAATTTTGTAAAAGGATGTGTTCTTGATTTCTCCCAAATCATCTTACCCCTACAATCAATGATCAAGAAAAATTCAATTTTTAAATGGGGAAAAGATGAGATAAATTCTTTCGAGATTATTAAAAAGGCTATCATTGAAGCTCCTTCTTTAACGACTCTTGATTTTCTTAAGCCATTTGTATTATATACATTTTCTTCTGATACATCATACACATCAATTTAACACAGCTAAATGATCCAAACATTGAAGCACCGATTTCGTTTTTTAGTTCTAATATTCAAGGTGCTGAGTTAAATTATTCAGCCATGGAAAAACAAGCTTATGTTGTACTTAAAGCTTTGAAACATTTTAGACCTTTTCTCCTAAAAAAACATACTAAAATAACAATACCTTACTCAGTAGTAAGGCAATTATTAATCCAACGAGAAGTAGGAGAAAAGAGAGAAAATTAGGTCACTGCACTTCAAGAATATGATTTAGAGATACATCCTACTAGAATTGTTAAAGGTCAAGGTCTTTACAGGATGTTAACTGGAGCTTCTCATTTACCAACAGAAGAAGACCAATCAAATGAAATACAACTTTCCGAGGTAAGCCTGAATGATTCTCAGTCACAATATGCTAATCTGAAATTTTTCTTAAAAAATGGATATACTCCATTATATCTCAATTATACAACAAAGCGTGCTCTAAGACTTAAAGAAAATAAATATCAACTCATAGATGATGTGCTATGTATAAATAATTATGATTATGTATTATTGATATGTCTAGAGAAAAATGAAGCTGAAAAAGTAATGCAGGAATTACATGATGGACCAACTAAAGGTCATTTTGGCGGAAACACCACAACTCATAAAATACTGCATGTTGGTTACTATTGGCCAACTCCATTTAAATATGCACATGAATACACGAGAAAATGAAAAGTGTGTCAAACTACAACAGGGAGAGAAAGGAAAGCAGTCTTTCCACTACAACCAGTAAATATCCAACAACCATTTGAACAATGGGGGTTAGATATCATAGGTGAAATAATTCCAAACTCTTCTAAACATCATAAGTATATTCTAACTGCAACAGATTATTTCAAAAATGGGTAGAAGTTATCCCATTAAAGGTGGTTAATATACAAAGTATTACATATTTTATTAATTAGTTCATAATCACCAGGTTTGGCCTCCCATCAGCTTTGATATTTGATAATGCATTTTACTTTTCTGGAAATGCCATGATAGAATTTGCTTTGAAAATAGGTTTTAAATTAAAGTACTCAGCTAACTTTTATCCACAAGGTAATGGATTAGTTTAATCTACAAATAAAAACCTTATCAAAATCATCAAACGAACTACAGAACAGAATCATAAAAATTGGCACAAAGCACTATTATTTGCACTTTGGGAAGATATAATCACCCAGAAAGCCTCAATAGGTACTTCTCCATTTGTGTTAGCTTATGGGAAATATGCAGTTCTACCCACAAATATAACAATACCATCATTTTATTTAGTGCAATTTATTGATGAAAATCCTTTGTCTTCCCTTCAACTTAGACAAGATCAAATTTTTAAGATGGAAGAATAGAGAGAAAAATCCAAAGCCATACATACTCATCATCAACAAATAGTGAACGTCTCGTTGGACACAGCATCCACTAGCTCAAAAGCTTTTGAAATTGGAGACCTTGTTTTGAAATGGGATAAAGCACATGAGGAAAAAGGTAAGCATACCAAATTCCAAATATTATGGCTTTGCCCATTTAAAATCATTGAGAAAATAGGCATATCCACCTTTTTTCTACAAGACTTATCAGGTAAGAAAGATTCCTTGCCTGCGAATGGTCAAATTCTTAAAAAATATTTCTCATAGGTCAAGCTTTAAAATTTTAATTTTTTCTTTAGGAAAATAAAAGGTTGAAAATAGTATCATTTTTGGTTGATTCCAGTTTTCAAAATTTCTGATAAATTATTTTGATTTTTTTCTTCTATAAATAAGTGAAGTAAAAAGATGATTATAACTATGAGAATTGAATAAACTTTATTTTTTTTTAATAATTTGAAACTTACTAAAGGCATTTACATTCTGAAAAGAATCTTGATATCATAAAATATAGTTGTTATGTATCAGTCAAAAAAGGAAATTTTTAACTTAGCAAGGATTCTCTATGAAAAGGTATCTACCAACTCTATAATTATCATCCATAACTCTTAAATGAGCTAATGATTCATCCCATCTAATAAAATTTCTTCTTCAGAGTATAATCCAAAAAAGAAAAAAATATATAAATGATGTACAAATTCAAAAGAAAATAAGTCTCATCATGAGCTTGTTTATCATGATCATAGAGAAATAATTTAGACTGATATTACCAATACTGCATACCACAACAGGGTAATAGCTAAATGACTATAAAAAATCAATAGACAAGGGGTCTCATCACGAGACAACTTGTTCAGTCTAAAATTACTATCAGTAAATGACATTGTCATTATCAGGCTACCAAACCTGGACAATGATTTTGAAAATGTGTCAAGAAAAATAAATTCAATTACATGTTAAATTATATTTTGAAATAAGAAATCAAATTCAAATGGGACCATGAATCATTATTGGTTAAAAGATAACGTTGTCGAGGCTATAAACACCTGCTAGCAACAATGGCTCTATTTGTGATAAATGAGTAAAAATCTATGAAACCAATTTTAGAGAATACCTACTTTATCCTTTTAAATCTGAGTACTGACTGATACAGATACCTATATATTATCACTAAAAGGAGTTAATTAAGAAGAAATGAGATAGGTAAATAGATTATATTATGAAAAAACATTGTTTAATTCATGAATCATACTATTTTTTTTCTTATATCATTTTCTTGTTTTTGAAAGTTTAGAAATATCAAAATAAACCAATCAGAGATATCTGGTTCTCCCAAGTGAATCGCCATTTTTTGTGCTATGCAACAACTCCCCCCATTATTATTTTTTATAACTGAAAATAATCTAGATCTTTGATAAATAGAAATAGGGACCCTTATTAAAAATATATTTTTCATTTTTGATAAAAAATTAAAACTCCCAAAAACATTATTGCTTTTGTTTAATAAAAATATAAAAAACAAAAAGAAATTAATAAAAACATCCTTGAAAATACCCTATCGCAAATTGCATCTCGCATGATCTTTTCTCATTAAACACTGTTACCGATGAAATGAGAACTATTACCCCAAAACAGGAACTCTAGCCCAAAAAGACTCAAAAAACATGAAAAACTCTCCAAAAACAAAAACTGTGTATTCCAAAATGCATTTGTTTTTTTCTCAAGGTTAAATTTCACCTTTTTATAAAATTATGCTAAAAACGAATTTGTTTCCTGAAAAAAGGATTGAAAAAACACTCTCAAAACAAAACGAGTTGATGCTGGAATAACAAAAAAAAACATTGTGTCACACTTTTGACACATTATAACAATGGAATTAAAGACAACATATTAGGACATTGAAAAATCATAAAACTCTAAACTTTTTGATAGATGATGTTAAATATAAACAAAATCATGTCTGAAAGGCTTATCATTTCGAACAATTTTTATCCATGTTGTTAAACATAAAATATCTTGACTCTAAATAACCCTATAATTGTAATTATTTTCAACCATAACATTAAAAATACAATTTCATAGCGCATAAAGACCTTAATGACAAGTTGTAAATATCAAGTTTTTAAATCTTAAGTTTTCAAGATACTTGAATCATGAAATTATGGAGAAATTATATGACTTAAATCATTTTTAAAAATGAACAAGTAAATGAAAAAATTATTATTCATATATTTGTTTGTTTATATGTTAAAACATATTTTTTAATTTTTTTTTATTGTTTTTGTATATTTTAAATTATAATTGTTTTAGTTTTTTTTTTTTCTCCGTAAAACTAATTCTATTAAGAGAGCATATGGTACAATATGAAATTACAATCAAGAGAAGCAAGAAAACGGGAAGCCGGAAAGGATAAACTATCCACCTCGGCCCCTAAGAGAAACCATGAAGAGAGCATTGCAATGAGAAAAAAGGGACAATAAATAACAAAGTAACAAGAGCTGAACAAGGGATTCTACCCAGCATGGGTCGAATCAACCATTCGGCATTTTTTCCCTTTCTTTTTACCAACTTTGACCCAGCAAAGATGATGCGGCTGAGCTGGAACGATTTGCAGACTGAGCTGGGCAGTCAGAGAGGTCTCCTTGTCTGAATTTGAGGGAGAAGATTCATGAGTTATTTTCTGTGAGTTTGGTGGAACATTCGATTCCTCGGAGCTTGCAGAAGGCAGATCCTGTGGCTGCTTTGCGTCCTCCCCTTCTGCTTCCCCTTCCTCTTCATCCGATCTGAAGTCCATATCATCCATGGGGGGAGGATCATGAGGTTTCCAGCTTTTGGATTTCGGCTTATGATTGAGTTTCTTCTTTTGGGTAGGAATCGAGGGGCAAGAGCTCTGAAGGTGCCCTGTTTGATGGCAATGTTGGCAGCGAAAGGCTGTGTTCTCGTAGTCCAGGGTCTGAGTCTAATGGAAGTCTCCAATTTTGAGAGTGATCTGATCGGGTAGACCTTTGCTCATATCTATTTCTGCACAAATTCTGCCGAAGGTGTATATGCCCTTTTCCCCCTCGAGGTGTCTGTGGAAAGAAAACGGCCTAGAGTATTTCCAATCCCTTGGAAGACAACGAAGTGCCATAGATGCGCCGGGAGATTAAGAAGTCTGACCCAAATGGGGAGCTTGGTGATCACTGCTGTAGATGGATCAAAATCTGGGAACCAGGGGGTGAGGAATAGACCTATTATGCCCCAAAACCATGGGCCTTCTGTAAGAGCTTTTTGGTAGTCTTCACTGAAATCAAACATTACAATGAAGAAGCCCTTTGAGCAAAATAAAACCTTGCAATTGTTGGTCCAGTTGGAGTGAATCCATTGGTAGAGATCTGCCGTGTGTGGCCATAGACCATTAAATCTGCAAATAATGGCATGCTCTACATACTTTTGGGTGTGCTCATCCAGCGTTGGATGCGATATTTCAATGGAGGGGATTTCCTCTAGTTTGTCCACCAAAAAAGGCTTGGAAGCTTGAGCAGGTGGAACTGATTTCTTGGGTATCTGAGCATGGACAACATCTTTTTAGGAAAAAGTCGGAGCTGTAGATGACTGTCCAACTGCGCCCCCTCTCAGACGAAGGGTGAAAACAAGAGATGCATTTCTTTTAATATTGTAAAAAGAGAGGGGATAAAGATCCTCAAGTTGTTTACCTTCGTGGAGGAGTCTTTATGATGCATATGGAATCCCCAGCCTATATAATTGTTTTAGTTTTAAGAAAATAAAAATTAAAAATTAAAATCTTCTTATATATGTTTGTTTATATTTAAAAAAAAAAAAATTATTGTTTTTTTATATTTTAAATAATTGTTTTAATTTAAGCAAAATTAAAATTAAATTTTTTTTTTTAATATTTGTTTGTTAATTTTTTAAAACATATTTTTTAATTTTTTTTTATTGTTTTTTTATATTTTAAAATTTTAGTTGAATAGTTTTTTAGTTTTTTTTTTTTTTTAACAATAATTTTTTTTTTATTATAATAGTTTTTGTTTTTTAAAAAAAAAAAAAATTATATAGTTTGTGTTTGAAAAAATAAAATTAAATAACATAAATTTCTCGTCCGTCGGGGACTGGAGACAGGCTGGGCAGCTCTTGACAGCACTGCCTAGGCGACCTCCGCCCAGCCAGGGGCCGGAGACTGGTCAGGCGACATCGTCAAGGGATGCCCAGGTTGCCTCCGGCCCCCAGCTGGGTGAAGGGTGATTCCAAGAATCACCCTCCACCCAGCCGGGGGCTAGAGGCAGGCTAGGCGATTCTTGACGGCGCTGCCCAGCCAGCAGCTGGCCCTCGGCTGGGCAACCCTCGATGGTGCTGTCCGGCCGGCCTCCAACCCCCGAACGGGCAAAGGGTGATTCCGAGAATCTCCCTCCACCCAGCCAGGGGTGATTCTCGAAATTACCCTCCGCTCAATCGGGGACTGGAGGTAGGCTTGGCGGCGCCAACGAGGGCTGCCCAGCCTACCTCCAACCCACAACTAGGTGGAGGGCGAGGGTTGCCCAACCTGCCTCCGACCCCCGGTTGGGTAGAGGGTGATTCCGAGAATTTCCCATCCGGGGCAATTCTCAGAATCGTTGTTTACCCAGTCGGATGCTAGACGCAAGCTAGGCAGCCCTCGACGGCACCACCTAGACGACCTCCAGCCCTCGGCTAGGCGAAGGGCAATTCTCGAAATCACCCTTTGCCCAGCCGGGGGCCAGAGACAGGCGGCACCGTCGAGGGCTAAATCACCCTTTGCCCAGCCGGGGGCCGAAGGCAGGCTGGGCAGCCCTCGACGGCGCCACCCGACCTACCTTCACGAAGGACGATTCTTGGAATCACCCTCTGCCCAACTGGGGGAAATTCTCGGAATCGCCCTCCGCACAACCGGGGGCCAGACGCAGGTCATGTGGCGCTATCGAGGGCTACCCAGCCTACATCCGGCCCGCGCCTGGGTGGAGGGCGATTCTCAAAATTTCCCTTTGCCCAACCGGGGATGGAGGCAGGCTGGGTAGCCCTTAACGGTGCCGCCCTGCTGGCCCCCGGCCAGGCTGAGGGTGATTCTGAAAATCTCCCTCCCCCTAGCTGGGGCGGCACCATCGAGGGTTTCCCAGCCTGCCTCTGGCCCTCGACTGGGTGGAGGCAGGCTGGGCAACCCTCGATGGTGCCGCCCGGCCTACCTCTGGCCCCTGGCTGAGCAGCGGGCGATTTCGAGAATCACCCCCTGCTAGGCGGAGGGTGATTCTCGGAATTTCCCTCTGCCTAGTCAGGCGTGATTCTTGGCATTTCCCTCCGCACAGCCGGGGTTGATTCTCAGAAACACCCTCTCCCTAACAGGGGTTGATTCTTAGAATCACCCTCTGCCCAGTCGAGGGTGATTCTTGGAATCACCCTCCGCCTAGCCGGGGGCCAGAGGCAGGCTGAGTGGCACCGTCAATGGCTTCCCAGCCTCCCTCCGAATTGTGGCTAGGTGGAGGGCGATTCTCAGAATTTCCCTTCACTTGGCTGGGGGCTAGAGGTAGGCTGGGATGCCCTTGACGGTGTCATTCGACTGGGCGGAGGGTGATTATGAGAATCTCCCTCCACCCAGTCGGGGCCTGGAGGCCAGCCGGGTGGCGCCATCGAGAGTTGCCCACGGAGGAAATCTGGGCAGCCCTCAAGGATGACACCCAGTCTGCCTACAGCCCCCAGCTGAGCGGAGGGCGATTCCGAAAATCACCCCTGGCTGAGTAGAGGTCGATTCCAAGAATCGCTCCCAGCTGGGCGGAGGGCGATTCTAAGAATCGCCCGCGGCTAGATGAAGGCCGATTGGGTGGCGCCGTCGAGGGCTGCCCAGCCTGCCTCCAGCCCCTGGCTGGGCAGAGGGTGATTCTCGGAATCGACCTCATCTTAGCCAGGGGCCGAAGGCAGGCCGTGCGGCACCGTCAAATGAAGGAGATTTGGTTTTGGATCTATTCTTAGGTTCAGGTAAATTTTATTATACAAATTTAAATTTAAATATTTTGTTTTTTATTTTTTATGTCTTTATACTAATTTTCTTACTTATTTCTTTTATACTTGATGATTAGGTACAACACTAGCATGTTGCCTACCAAAAGGGAAAAATTGCATTGCCATTGAGAAAGACCCAGTGCAATGCAATTTTATTCAACAAAGAATTAACACTCTTGAATTCCTTCTAGATGAGAAGCAAGAAGTTTGTTTGAGGAAAGGGGATTTTAATGAATCACGTGTGGCAAAAGAAGTAAAGGAACCTCAACCACCATTATATGGAATGATTGGAAAGGAACACTTTGGAAGATTTGCAGACATGAAAGATTCGTTAGAAGATGACAATGACCAAAATGAAGCAGAAAATGTTGCGGAAGAAGCCATCAATGATGTTCTAGATGATGTTGAACATGTATTAGTTGATATTTTTGATGATCTTTAAGTTATGCTTGCAAACAAAGCTCATTTTTTAGATCTATTAATCAGTTTTACTTGTAATGTTTAGACTTTGATATTTTATGAGAAGAATCCTTATTTTTTGCAAAAAGCATGTGATTACTATTATTTTTTGACATAAAATTCAATAAAAATGCTATTTTCTTAAGTTTTTTTGTTAATATTTTCCCAAAAATTAGTTTATTTAACATGTTTTTTTAAACAAAAAGTCTCTAAAAGTGTATTTTTTGCATTCTATTTGTATTGAAAATTTGTATTTTTTTGTCATATCGTTCAAAATATTGGTTTTTTTAGTGTCAATTATTTGATGTGCATTGAAAAATTAATTAGCAATACATAAACTTGTAGAAAATATAAACTTTATAATATTGACCCTTTTTTCATTTTTTATCTATGTGAAAAAGTGAAGATATCATTACAAATTTTTATTTAAAAAAATATATATATTTTTTTCTTTTTAAAACACAAGTACATAAATGCACTTAAAAATAAACATCTCACGGAAGAAGAAGACATTAGAAAATGTATAGTGTCAAAATCAATCCTCTAAAAAAACGATGGTGATGATAAGCCACCACTATTCAAAATCGACATAAAAAGCATCACAGAAAAAAAATAATAATAACAATAATAATTAATTAATTAAAAAGTTAAAAAATTAAAAAAAAATTAAAGTGCCAAAAACATGCTCATAAAAAAAAATGATTCTGCATCACCACTTTTCAAAATCAGGTGTTTTTCTTGCTACGTTAAAAAGTAGGTACTAGTGCAACTACATATTTCATCGGTAACAATGTTATTAAAAGATAACTAACAAAACAACGAAATCCCAATTTTGTGATCAGTGATCGGAGTTTCGCAAGTGACAGCAGAAATCGTACATCGCAAATAAATGTTTGAAACTTTAAGAAAACTTTACCAAAGTTTCAATACTGCGACAACTCCGATTTTGCGATGTTCCGATACTGCGATTTTGAGATTTCGCAATATCGCGAAATCGCATATCGCATAAACAAAATTTAATATGCTTCATAAAGATAGATTCAAAGGGCACAATGCGATATATTTGATAGGTTTGAAATAAAGATTTTAAGTGAAATAAATCATGTCAGAAATGATTAAGTGTGTTTTATCATCTCAATGCAAATAGTTATTGTTTTGTTATGGATAATTAATGGAACAGCTACTTCCTAGATCTTTTCTTTTCGAATTGGTCATTTCAAATATATCCTCCATCATGTGATCATTACTCTGTTTTAATAGGGATTTTCCTTCAAGATATGTCCATCCGCAAGGTAATGCAAAAGCACAGCAAACAGACTCTTGCAAAAGAAGAATACACATAAATGTCGCCAATAGTCCCAGATACAGTATGCACTACTGATGGAGGTGGCACAAAGTGGCAAGATATCTATACCATTCTTGAAGACGAAGAACCTGAAGTAGTGGAGGTCAAAGCGATTGCTGATGATGCAAGACCCTCAAACTTACAGTTTAAAGATATTGCATGTTCCTTCCTTCATAGGATAGTGGCAAGGGCTACTCTTTTACCATATACCGACATGATTAGGTGGGTGCTTGATAATTCAACAATCAAGGATAGACAATTAAGAACTGCTAAGAATGAAATCTTAGGTTCTTTCAGAGCTGAGGACTTGAATATCATGTACAAGCTACCTGACCCACATGACATCTATGATAATAAATATGTTGAGAAATTTTCAAAGAACAATGAGGACCCTTTCAAGACAATTCAGGGTTGGAGGAATCTGGACAACAAGTTCAAACATGAGAAATCAGGTATGTACCCTATCACCTCACTAGCAAACCCCTACAATTTTGCAGCTGCAATGCTATGCAGATTATATGATCTCCCTGATAATACCAAATTCTCCATAAATTGGCTTCCCCTAATTGATTCCTATGTTAACTCCCATATCATGAATTGGGAAACCATCCTTTCTGGAAATCTAGCTAAAGCGATTAATGAATATTGCTAAACAAGAGCTTCTTCCTCCAAACCCGTCACTCAATTTTTCATGAGAGCATATATTTTTGATGCTATTTGCTTTTCTACCAGTTTTCCAATTATGGGTTGGAAATGGACTCTCGAGGATCCCACCCCTATACATTTGAGTCATAAATAGATATGGGAGCATAATTATGCATCACATTTTCATATGCTATGTTATGGTGTTGTATTACCGTTACATCAATTTATGTTTGGAAGAGTGAGCTCTAGGTTCACTAAGGAAGCTCTTGCAAACCTTCAAATGATAGGAAGATTTTTCGTTGAAGAATCATTTTCATATATTAGAGTATTTGGAAGCTCCGATCCCCCACATATTCTTCCTTTGTATGTTTCTGATAAATTAATGGCGAGAGAAGTCGCTTACCAAACTGTTGGTAATGGACTTACCAAATTCAATGTGGTACATTCACCCTCAGTAATTTCAATCATGCATTAAAATAATGTCAGAAGATTGAACTTCTAAAGCTCCCCGTTTTACCCTCAAGGAAATTCGACCTAGAGAAGATTGCTAACAAGTTTACTCAGTCAGTTAAATTCAAACCTATCATACACACTGATGATATATTTGAAGACATTTTGCAATCAGTTGGGACTTTTGAAGAAGTCAATTTTTTTTTCAAATTGAACCTAAATCTAGAAGAAATATAGAAATTCAATGAGTACAGAGAACAAAGACTCAGACATATCCCTCAAAATTTCATAGTTACCAGTTATATGACTGAAGCAAGAAAAGAAATCAGGAAATAACAAATAGATTCACAAAGTCAAAGTGAACTAGATAAAATCTGGACTCCAGTTAGCAACACATTGATAAATACCCCAGAGGTATCATCTTCACAAAAAGATACAGAATTTCATACTCCAAAGGGACAAACAGTTTCGGCAAAAGAAATCATTGAAAGTCTTGGGATAACCTCCCAAGATACAGAAGTCATTCATGTATTTCCAACTGATGAAATTGTTCTAAAGGTAACTGATATCCCTCCATTGGATGTATTCTACAGCCCTCTCCATAAAGCTGTAGTAAGGAAACAAAGAAAAAGGAGAAGGATTGAAATGCCTCCAGGAAATGAAGTAATGGAAGTTGTATGGAAAGACACTCTTTCAAATCCAATTGAAAATCTGACTCGACTATCACAATTTGTTGTAGCATACACTACTGCAACGATGGATAAGGTAGCAGAAGTGTCCATTTTCGCTTCAAGAAAAAGATGATAAGATCATGCAGCTACAGCAATAATTGGATGAAGAAAGGAGCAGTTTGAATCAGAAGATAGAGCAGCAACTCCTCAAATTTAAGCAAGATATGGAAATGCTTAAGATAAGTCATGAAAATTACTTATCTAGCAAAAACACATTGATTAAAGAATTGAGAGAAGAGCTTACAAAATATGAAGGTATTCCTATTGCAGAGGAATTCATAAAAGAAGCATTGACATTGAATGCCTTACTCTCAAAACAACAAAAATTGTTTATTTTATAGATGTCAGATATAATCCCACACTTGGAAATCAGTGAAAAATTGACCAATACAGTCATTGACCAGAGAATTAAGTTTAATGAACTCAATACTGAAATTTCTGATTATATTGAATGGCAGGATTCAGAGGAAGGGAGAAAATCAAATCTCCCAAAAATCAAAGAAACTTTCAAAGACATCCTTTTTACTGACTGGGATGTACAGGTAAAACAGACAGAGTTGGCCATAGCCATAGCAGCAGGTATATCAAAGAGTATGGTAAAAATGGTTAACCACATGTTGCATACCTCTGGTTTGATTAAAGAGGAAAATCACAAATCAATTCCCGATATTAGAAATTTAGAACAAAGTTGGAAAAACACATGTCAACTCCAGGAAGAAACGCTTGCACGGCTGAAGAAGACTGATTGGGAATCATACCGGAAATCACTGCTTAAACCGCATAGTCAAGTAATGACATTAAGTTGCTCTCTAGATTCCATACAGAAAATGCAGCCACTTTTACAGGATGCTATATTTGTTGGGCAAATAAAGACGCATTTCGGGAAGCCTCCACAAGTTCAACCGACGTCAGATATTTGTGAGCAGAAAAACAGAGTAGGCAGTAATCTATCATCGGGCATGATTATAAGTTAGGTTGTTTTTAATAATTTCAATTTTAGAAAATAGGCACTTCGAATGAGGAAGGTTGTTTGAAACCACCTCATAGGATATTCTGTATAATCTATATTTTTGTAAATAGTTAAAGTAGTATTTAAACCCTTCTCATGCATTTAGAGAAGGGTCCAGAATTTTATTGAGAACATTTACAAATAATGCTTTATTGTAAGTTTGTAGATGCCTCGATGAAATAATGGAACATGGCCTTTTCAGTTATACATCATTTTGTTGATCATTGTTGATGCACTTTTGTATTCTCTGAAAGACTCATTGATAGAAGGATTGATTATGGCCTATTATTGCTGATCAAATTAATAGGACAATATACATCTAGTACTATTATCATGTATGCTAATTTCTGTTTCAAACATTAGTGATAAGTTTAGCTTTCATGAATTATGTATGAAATCAATTGTTTCTGTTTGAAATATCAATTTCACTATTGTACGATATAAAGATAGAAATTGATTTGTTTTATATATGATCATCAAAATATATGCGATATGTTTTACATTTTCTTTTGATTAACTATTTTTCAAAAGAATCATCTTACAAAGTATTAATTCTATTAATTCTGATATTGATCTAAATCATCACAATAATAGACATCATTCTAAAGCGCGTGAAATTAGTATTATCCTGGGTTAGATTAGATTAGACTTAATTCAAAGTTTTGCATTCTAGAATAAATTTGTTTTAGTTTTTAGTAATTCTTTATGCAAATCTTTTGAGAGAAATCCAACAATCATACAAAAACCCAAATCTGGGAAACTGGTCCCATTACACCCAGTCGGAGCCACTATCCCAAACGGAAAATGAACTACTTTAACGTCAGGACTGAGTGGTTATCCCCCTTGTTGCTGCCACAGATTTTTGAGGCCTTAACATGGTGGTCTATAAAGTGCAGGGTTTTACTTTGGCTAATACATTTAGACTATAGGTGGTTATAAGGCGTAGGATTTTTCCTTTTACCATTTATATTTAGGTTTTATATAGTTAATCTATTTCTTTATATATGAAAATGAAAAAAATTAGACAAACAGAGACACTTTTAAGAAATACTTAAAACCCAATACGTAAGTTGATTCTTTTATAAACAATGAGAAAATTTATTGTAATTTAGTTGTCAAACCAACACTGGGGATTATAAACAATGAGAGAACCTATTGTAACTCAATTGTCAAACCAACAATGGGAACAACCATTACTCACTATGTTTTTATCCCCTATTGCACATTGGCTCGTTACTATTATTCAAGGAAAACCACCCCACCTGAAATTACCCACTGGTGGTCCCTAAGGGGGCACGATTTCACTCCTGCCACATGCCACTAGGTTTTGGGTTGTTAACCTATTTCCTTACTTCCTAGAAAGAAGAACTCTTAGCCAAGAAAATATAGTGTTAGAAAATGATAATTCATAAGTATTCAAACACAATTTAATATCTGAATGGAGGCTTCTATGAGTAGAATTATTTAGATATTTGTTTTCCATATGATGGATCCTGAAAAAAAGATATCTACATAATTCAAAAACCATTTAAATAGAGTAGGTTATTTGTTAGATATTTCAGAATATTTTTAGATCTGTTTTCTAGTTTAATTTTCTTAGAATTTGACCACAATTCATTGGAATCATAAGTTTCCAAGATTAACTCTTCACAATCCAAGTGCACGAAATATTTTTCAAAATGCTAAATGACCACAATTTTTTCATCTTATTCCAACCAAAAAGTCCAAACATTTAACAAGTAAACAACACCAACACCTTTAAATAAAGATTAAAGATCAATATTAGAGGAAAAATCAGAGCAACATACCGAGATGTTGCCAAAGAAGGAAAAGGCAGTGAGGCCTTATATTTTTAATTCTGATAATTCATATATGATTACAGGTTTTGATGAAGATGAGTCAGACATGTCACAAGTTGATGGAGAGTCAGTTTTAGAACTGAAGAAGACTGGAAGTTTCCAGGTAAGGAATAATGATGAGGAATATATAAAGCATGAAGATGTCATGTTTGAAGAAGCTGAATTGACTGTCAGAATCAGTTAAGGGGGTGAAGTACAATCACTGAAGGATGTCAAGGAAGAGGAAGGAAAATATGTTGGAATTGATGAACAACATAGTGATGTATTAGGGAAGAATCAAGTAGAAAATAAGTTACTAGAAGAATCTGAGTATGAGAAAGGAATTGCAAACAATGATGTGGAAACGTCTCAAGTTGTGAAAGAGGCAAGAGCAGATACTAGTTTTCCAAACTTGATTATGTTTGCTAGTATACAAAGAAGAGTGAATGAGTATATTACTGTAGTCAAAGAATCAAAAGAAATTTATTTTTTGAAAGTAAATTTGCAGGTAGTGAGCAGAAAAGGATGTTCCAGAGGGAGATATCTTAAGAGATATTCAGGAAGTATGGGAGGTAGCAATGTCCGGAGTAATATTTGCAGCAATATCTAGAACAATATTTGTAGCAGTAAATGTAGTAATTCTAAGTGAAAAAGAAGAAATTGAAGCAACAAGAGCTGAAGAAAGAAATCAATAGTTTAGTGATAAATGGATAAAGTGCAACAAAGTGCAATGCAAAATTAAGGAAAACAAAATTAGGTTGCAGCAACAGACTAAATTACAAGAATCCATATATGAACTATGGAACCTAATGCAGATATATAAGATGAGCTATAGCAGAATGAAGAAAGAAATCCACAGTGGAATTGTTTGGAAAGTGAAGAACAGTGAAGGTAGACACAGGGGAGCACTACAGTAAAAAGCATGGAAGTTTGGAAGCTTGCAAGTGAAGAATGATGAAGACAATGCAGCTTATGGACAACAGTAAAACAGAGTTTGGGATCCAGGAAAGACAAGGGTTGAAGGTACATGATCAGGTGATCATGTCTTCTTTCTACTTTAGGAGTCTGATGTAGGAGCATCTACCCTCAAGTTAAGTTTGTAATGTAACTCAAGGCCTAAGGTCTTGACATTGGTCCAAGAGGGACATTTATTTAGTATAATCATTGTAAAATCTTGTAAAGACTTCATAGTTCACAAATATTAGTCTAGAAGGTTCTAGATAGGTGTTGACTCATTAGTCAAAGAGCTTAGTCATGAAATTGAATATGCGTGTTGGCAGAAATTGTTGGATAAGCTAGCAGCTAGGATAGGATTGATATGTTCGGTTCAAAAAAGATAGTGAAAGTTCTAAGTTTAGAAATCAGTTACAGAAACATAGGAGTTAGTTCCTGAATTTTAGGAATCTGTTGATAAGGATTGAAAGGATAGACATTCATTTAAAAGAGGCAAGCCTATAGGCAGAGCGAGAGAAGTATAGTGGAGAGGCCATTTAAATAGAAGATCAGGCCGAGAGGAAATTATTATTGTGTAAATATTTACTGGTGAATGGAAAACTCAATTCTGAGTTCATGAAGAGAATGTTGTGTCGATGAATCATAAAAAATGTGTGTTTGTTTCTTTTACATGCTGAGTGATCCATAATTGAAAAAAATCAATATCTGTGAAATAATTAATTGATTGCATGAATTCAGATGAAATAATAAGTCTTACTATGTGATAGAAGACTTAGTGGCTGGGTAGAATCTATGATTCCAATCTAGGAGTTAATTAGCCGTGAATGACCCTAACGGGAGTGAACGAGTGCAGACAAACCTGTGTGCAGGTCAAGAAGGGGAAGCAAATATGAATTACATATTTAGAGAGTGAATATACATAATGATATTCAGGATTGAAACCAGTGTGAATAGCCTAAAATAGAATAAAGGTCGTAGATCTGAACGAAGAAACAGAAGAAAGATCAGGAAGGAGTTAACGCATGGATACAGAGATGGAGTTGTAGAGTGGCAAAAATCGACAAATAGAAGAAATTTATTTAGAGAAAACTCTTGTAATTTTTCCAAAGGAAGAAGTGGAACGGATGGTCGTGATCAAGTGAGCAGCGAGAGAGGACGGCGAAGATCACATCGCAAGGGAAAAGATCTAAGTTGCAATGAGACACTTGTCGGGTGAAGCAGCCATACGTATATCGCATATTGGCGGGTTTTATATTTACTATTAAGCCATCTCAAGTTTTATGGTTTAAATTGCGATGCAATGTAGTGGATGCATGTCATGTGGAGGTTCGTTCGCATATTGCATAGCGCTTGCGATATGGCGTCACAGTTAATAGAAGAAAGGTAAAGTTGCAAAGAACCAAGTGAGATAATTTGTGATTCACGATATACAAAATCGTAAGTTTGTCGAAGTGAGAAATCAGCAAAGATTGGGATCCATGATGCCAAAAGAAAGGATTTCCGGTGAAGCGTTAAGAAAAAGGGTTTGGCGATGCGAAGTAGATAAACCAGTAAAACTGCGAAAATAATGAGGAAGGGTGGTCACGGCATAAAGGTAAAAAAAGCTTTATGACATATTTATGTCAGTCATACACCCGAGTACCATTTTATAATCTAAGCTTCCGCGAGATTAGTTTGAAGATTAAAGTTGGGTAGCAAAAGGATCTTAGAGAATGTATGAACCTATCTTCAGGTCTTAGGCATAATATGTATTAAGTTTTCATATTTGGGTATTTGCAGCCTTTTGGCTGCATTAAAAATACCCAATCTCTTGTGCCAAAGTTCACCAACACCGCGACTCTGCACTTTATCTTCCTTACTGCTTAATGCAACACAATCTCCCACATCAAGTTTATACAGGTTCTTCACACGAACTCTGATCTGCTTCACTTATCCAGTATCTATGTGTCTCGGAATTTATTTACCTTTACTGAAGATCACATCATATCCACGGTCTTCCAAAACTGGTACAAAGATGAGGTTCTTCTTTAGGTCCGGTACCAATATGACGTCTTTAAGGCGAAGAGGGGATCTTGACTCCCTCTTAAAGGTTACTGTACCAATACCGGTAGCATCGTACCTTTCGTTGCCCCTAATATCAATATGCATATGGAGATCTTTCTCCTCCGGGTCACTGAAAAATTCTCTACACCTTGTCATGTGGGACGAGGCACCCGAGTCCATGTACCACACACTATACATCACAGTGATGGCCATGCATGCGATAAGGGTGAATTCTAGCTCAAACTGTGAATCGAAAGCTTCACCTATTGCTCTTGAGTTCTTCTTTATAAAATTTTTGTGTGTATACTTTGTAGCATAGTGCCCGAATTGAAGACAATTAAAGAATTTTATTTTGAACAAGTCTTTCTTCTTGCCCCCTTGGCTAGATCCTGGTTTGGTTTGATATTTCTTTGCTTTTCCCTTCTTTCCCTTTCCATCCAATGCAAAATTTTCTTCATCCTCTCCCTTGGATGAAGTTCCATATCTAATATTTCGCTTGATCTCCTTTTGTACCAAATCAAACCACAAGTGTTCCCAATTCGGTAATTTCTCTCTCCCACCCACTGAGTCTTGGTCGTTATGCCAACTTTTGGGAAGGCCTAGAAGAGCTAGGCTCTCTAGGTCATCTTCTACAACATTCACACTAACCCCTCCAAACTCATCCTAAACTTGTGTAAATCTGGTGAGATATTGCGGAATAGTGTCATTCATCAACATCTTGATGTTTCGAAGTTTGTCTTTGAGGTCCAAATTTCTATGGTCATTTTTATTCTTGAATAGCTCTATGAGTGCCTTCCACATTGAAAAATAAGTTTCTTCACTCCCTCCAAGATTATTCTCCTTGCCTTAGCTACATATTTCTTTCGTTGTCCTAGGTTCTAGGAATCAGTTGATCCTGGTTTTGCAATGTCTTTCTTGACATATTCAAGCAATTTATTATCATCAAGCACTGCCTCCATGAAATCCTTCCATGTAATGAAATTTGAGCTTCCTTTCAAGGCATACTCTAATCTCAGTCTGTTGATGGTCATCTTCTCAAATCTGAATTTCGGAATGCCTATTCTAATGTGAATCCTACTTTGATACCATGTAGAAATTCGATGATCGAATTGCCATTGCTCAAAAATTTTAATCTAAAACCGAGAGACAAAATTATACTCTACTGTTCTACAAAATTTAATTCACACTGTAGAACGACATTTGCAAACATGTAATAAGAAAAACCACACATGCATAGTATTTTTCTAGGGGAACTCAATCGGGAACCCCTTAATCGTAGTTGCATTAATCAAATGAATAGAGAATTTAATACAATTTCTTGTTCGCTCTGAGCATAACCTGTAAGTGAATAACCTATCTCTTTTCTCAATGAGAAGCTCTCACCGAGACTTAGTCAATTTATGCCTCTGATTGAGCCCCTATTTCCTTACACAAATGCTTAGGAATTAGACCTTATTTTTTAGGAATTTTCCTCCAATTGATTGCACAATTCTCAAGGATTGATCATCTGATTACATGCAACACCTGTACACTCAAACTAGTTTACAATTGCTTGTTACACTGCCTTGGGATCTCCACCACATCCAAGGAACTCGAATTTCTTGCATGCACTTGTTATTTTGAGCTAACTGATTAGTTAATTGGATGATCATTGAGTTAGACTATTGTTCCACTACACACCTAACGTTCCACTAGTTCCATTAACTATTAAAACTAGTTTAACTGAACACAACTGGAAATAACTAATCCACATTACTAAAATTTTGCAATCACACATGCTTAACTGAACTCCAAGCCCTCTAACTAGAATTTACTAAGCTAATCGAGGGAAAAGAGCTATGTCACCTTAATTAAATGCCTCCAAGTTCTCTGTTAATGTGGCAATTTGATTTTTCTCAATTTGACCAAGGTAAAGTCAAATTGAGACCTTCTTGCTACACTTCTCAACAAAATCTACCCTTAACTATGGTAGCGTTCCATGCTTTAAAACAATAGATTTATACATAAAATTCAACCCCATTTATGAAAGCCAAATTGATCAGGAAGGTGTAGGAGCCAGTTGGAGTACCAATTGGCCAGTTGGAGTATCTAGTGGTCACATGACCACTAGATTTCTCGAAATATGAATTTCAGAATCCATTTTTGGTCATGATATGCATATCATTATTTTTAGCAGGATTAGCTTAAAAACTTTCTCAGCGTTTTAATTTTGTATATTTTAATGCAGAGGGAATGTGAAGTGCATATACAATATATATATTCTCTCCATAATTCATAGAATTATGGGTTATTGATACTCTTGTATTCATTAGTTTATTACTAGATCAATAGATTCCATAATTTCATGCTTGAGAGGCCAAGGTGGTAGGTACCTAGAAATTTCTCTAGAACTCATCTTTTTTTTGCTTCAAGTTTTGGGTTCAGAAAATTAATATATCAATTGTTACTAGTGCAGAGGAAGACAAGTTTTCTTCCGCCACCTCTGCACTCCACAAAATTATAGAGTTTTCTTCAACCCCCTCTTTTCCCCCCTCCTACCCCACATCTCTCGCTTAGTGGATTTGAAACTCTATCAGTTCTAGCATCATTAGGTTGAGTATTATCAATGTCAGTATCAAAGCACTCATAGAAAGAATGACCACTCACAAAATTAACTTCTTTTTTATTTTAAAATTATTTATGAGGCACTAACCAATACATAACGTAAAACACCCTCCACCAAATTAACCTTTTTTTTATTTTAAAATAATTTGTGAGGCACTAACCAATACATAAAGTAAAACACCCTCCACCAGGAGAATTATGTCATATCGAGGTTGGTCTAGCTAATGGAAAATTAGAAAATAAAATTTGTAGAAATTAGAAAATTATTTTTGAATTTATCAAAAAATAAGAATATTCAACATTTTCCCAAAACTTTGGTTAAACAAAATAAAAGAAACTCCACCCATGTTGACTAGAAAGCTAGTGTTATACCATTATGTCATATCAAGGTTGGCTTAGCCAATGAAAAATTAGAAAATAAAATTTAGAAATTATAAAATTATTTTTGAATTTATGAGAAAATAGGAATATTCAAATTTTCCCAAAATTTTGGTTAAACAAAATAAAAGAAACTCCACCCATTTTGACTAGAAAGTTAATGCTATATTGTTGACAAAGTCAGTCTTTTAGAAGTTTCCATTCTTGTATGATTTATCCCCTTGCTTCTTTTAAAAGTTTCCTTTCTTGTATATAATGTTCCGTCTCATACACCAATTTAATGTCTATTTAATTAAAATTTAAAATTTAAAATTAAATAATAATAATAATTATTATTATTATTAATTAACTTTATTATGGTAACTACTAATAACTTTCCTTTCGCGTATGTAATAATTATTTATCACTCGACTATTATTTGGAAAAAAATGATAAAATCCATATTAAAATTTTTGGCTCCGTGGTGGTGAAGAAATTGACACCTCCTCTTCGTTTTAATTGGTTAAGAACTGTGGCTCCCCGCCTTTGTGTTCTGGTTCAGACAGTAGACACCTCTTTTTTTGTTTTTGGTCGGTGCGAGCACGTATCCAGACGCCAAAATGACCAAGGAAGCGGATTATCCTTTCCATTTATATATTTCAAAAATATATAAAATTTGTGAGCGGCTCAATAATTATTTTTTATTAAAGATTGTTTAGGATAGATTTTTTAATGAATGATTTTAAGACTAGGTTCGGTCAAATAAATATATTTTATAGCGAACATGTAATTTTAAAAATACAATATTATAAAAAAATTATAATTTTCCAAATCTTACGAGGGAATCTGGTCTTGTGGATGACGGTAACTCGGACGGGAATAAGTCACAGTTATTTCCAGTCAAAAGTGGGCGGCCGTAAACGATAGAGTTCCGTCGTCTTATAGTAGTAAAACCCTGCGCATATCAGAGATTGCACGAAACCCTCGCATTCGAATTTCCATGGCGATTCTCAATTCGTTTCTCCAGCCTGTTCTGCTTCTCGTAATTTCCTTTATCTTCCTCCGACTGGTTCTCTGGAAGGTCTGGCGCTACAGGAACCTGCCGCCAGGCCCCCCGGCATGGCCGATTGTAGGGAATCTCCTTCAGTTGGGATTTTTCAGCGGCGCGTTCGAGAGGTCAGTGAAGAAATTCCATGAGAGATACGGCCCAATATTCACCATGTGGATCGGTTCCCGCCCTATGGTCATGATCGCCGACCGCGAGCTTGCCCACGAGGCGCTGATACAGAAGGGCTCCGTTTTCTCTGACCGCCCGCCTGCCCGTGGGATGCGGAAACTCTTCAGCAGCGACCAGCACAGCATCAATTCGGCCGCTTACGGGCCGCTATGGCGGAGCCTTCGCAGGAATCTGGTTAGCGAAGCCCTGAGCCCTTCGGCGATGAAGGCCTTCGGGGAGGTGAGGGAATGGGGCATCGGCCGCCTCGTGGAAAATCTGAGGAACGAAGCGGCACGCAATGAGGGAGCCGTGAGCGTCGTGGAGCAGTTTCGAAACGCTGTCTTTTGTATTCTCCTGTGGATGTGCTTCGGTAGCAAGCCGGACGAGGAGACAGTAAAATCCGTGCAGGGCGTCTTGCGGGAGGTCCTCCTGATCGGCGGAGGTCTGTACGAAGCCTTACCCATTCCGGGGTTCTTCTACCGGTGGCTCCGGGCGCCGATGTTTGAGATCCGTCATAGGGAGACAAAAACCCTGCTCACCCTCATAAACCAGCGCCGCGATGCGCCGCCTCCGGCAGGCGGCGCGTATGTGGACACGCTGTTCAATTTGACAGTGGACGGCGGCCGACGCCTCAACGACCAGGAGCTCGTTACTCTCTGCACCGAATTCATCACCGCCGGCACCGACACGACCACAACATCCCTGCAGTGGCTGATGGCGAATCTGGTGATTCATCAAGACATACAGGCCAGATTATACGCCGAGATCGTGAGGGTCACTGGAATGGAAAAACCCGCGGAGGAAAATGACCTGCAGCAGATGCCTTATCTGGAGGCCGTGGTGAAGGAAACCCTGAGACGCCACCCTGCCGGGCACTTTGTACTCAGCCATGCCGTCACCCGGCCCTGCGAACTTGCCGGCTACAATGTCCCCGCCGACGCGTTCGTCAATTTCTACGTGGCGGGCATGGGGATGGATCCCGCAGCGTGGCGGAACCCGTCGGAATTCAAGCCGGAGAGGTTTGCTGATGAGGGTATGGAAGTGGATTTGACGGGAACGAAGGAGATAAAGATGATGCCGTTTGGCGCAGGGCGGAGGGTGTGTCCCGGCTTAGGAATGGCTATGCTCCATTTAAATCTCATCGTCGCCCGACTAGTTCAGGAATTCGTGTGGGAATGCAAGCCGGGGGAGACGGTAGATCTATCGGAAACGCAGGAACTCACTACGGTTATGAAATACCCTCTGCAGGCGGTCATAAAGGAAAGGGAGAAAGGCCATAATTAAAGTAGTGGAAGCTTGCGAGAGGTAACAGGTTCGATTCTTAGTGCGTGTTATACTCTGAATAAAATCATGATAGCAGTTGTCATGTGTTTAAAAGGATTATCATTTTAAACGGATTCTCAGGCCATCTCTCGTTTATGTGTTTAAAAGGATTATCATTTTATTTTGGTAAAAGATTGGAAATAGTGGAATTATGATTTTCTTCTTATTTGTTGAAGTTTATGAGAACTATGTATAATTAATTATGTTTTATCACACTTTCTATGGTTTATGTGTTTAAAAAGATTGTCATTTTGTTTTGGCAGAAGATTGGAATATGATTTTTCTCTTATATGTTAAAGTTTATGTGAAATATGCATAATTAATTATTAAAATAGTGTAGCAAATTGATTTTTAAAAATAAGTTTAAGTTAAAAAATGTAATAAGGGTTAAGAGATGTAATAAGGATAGAGATTGTTTTTATAAAGTTTCGCAAAATGTTTAGATTAAATTAGTTTTTAATATTAAATATTAAAATAAAATACATAAAAGATATTTTTTTAGATAAAGTTAATTTTTTTTTTAATTATAAATTTAATTTATTTATTTTAAAAGAAATTTTAAATAATTTTTTTTTTTTTTTTTTTTTTTTTACTTTCACAATTTAAACAAACAAACTTATATATCAATAATATTTTAACATGAGAAAGTAATTATACTTACAAAACTAATAACAAATAAAATTCCATATAGTGTTGACTGGAATATAGTACCAAAACTAATAACAAATAAAATTCTATATAATCATAAGGAAACTTATAATACTAGATACAATTCCATATAGTGTTGACCAGAAGATAGTACCAAAATATGTGCTCAATGATTATAGGATGTTCACAATTTGGATGGGTTGGAGTTAATATTTATTTAGAGACATATTATATATGATTAAAGTACTAGTATAGATTTATTTTAAGTATGGATTAAATATGAATTGAGAGGAATCAAATTTCTTTACGTGCAATTTTTTTTAGATTGTAAAATATAATATGTTATTTTTCATTGTTTAAATTGAATTTTTAAATGCATATAAAACTAAATAAAAATTTCAAGCATAAAAATGTAATTTTTTTCTATATATACATATATATGAACTTGATATGTTAACATAGATCTTCAAATAATTTATTTAAATCTCTTGTTGAAATATTTTTGAAAAGTATATGGTTTAAACATATGATTCACATTTTTTTTACTTCAATTAGTTAACATAGATCTTCAAATAGTTTATTTAAATCTCTTGTTAAAGTATTTTTGAAAAGTATAAGATTTAAACATCTAATTCACACATTCTTTTTACTAATTACTTTAGAACATATTCATTGTTATAATTATAACTCACATTATTTTTCTATTTAGAATACATTTTTTATTTTTATTTTAAAGAGATAATAGACAAACTTACACATCACCTGACTGTAGAATAAGCCTCATGACTCAATAAAAGAAAATAGCATAACCACTTTATAATCAACTTTGGATTTCATTGAATTTTTAGTGTTAGCTTAATGGGGAGGTAGAGTGGCACTTCCCTTAATTTCCGTGGACCACCCCACGGGGTGTTGTTGAATAGGTGGTGTTGGTTGGTTTTGTTAAATCAGTGGTGTTTGTTTATATATATTATATTTGTAATTTTAATAAATTAGGTTGAAAAAGATTAAAATTGCAATAAAATTTTATAATAAAATAAATTAGCATACATTTATGTAACTTTAAAGCTGTGTAATTTTTTTAACTTTTATCTAATAATTAAGAAACCGTGTAATTTTTTTTTTTTTAATCTATAATTATTACATTCAGAATTAATATAAATTTCTAATAAGAATAAAAATTAAGAAATTGTGTAATTTATTCTTTTAATTTTTATTTATAATTATTTGATCCAGAATTAGTATAAATTTATAATAAGAATAAAAGTGAAATATTATTGTGATATGAAGTATGATGTAAACCATGATATTCAAAATTCAATTTGAGATGGATCAAGCTAAAAAAAAAATTGAATACACCTATATTATAATATTTTGATAATAATCCTACAATAATAACAATTTTATCTTTCCTCACTCTAACATCATTTTTGTACACATCATACTTAGTATTTTATATATTATCACAACATTTTTAATAAGAAAATTGGAATGCTATCACAACCTTTTTAATAAGAAAATTGGATGATGGTCATCTATGATATGGAAAAGATCAATGAATAAACTCTTCATGATGAGTGTAAGTTAATGATGATCTCTAGTGACTAGTGACTCATTAGTGTTAATGCAAACATAAAAATATAAATATATTAACTTGGAGGGATGATTCAAGTTACTTTCACAATGAATTTGAGTATAGTGTAAAAAAATGAAAAGTAGGAAAATGAATTAGCTTTATAAATATGTAATTTTATTTATAGAAATCATGTTTGACTATGTGAAATTTGAACTTTTCTAACATTAAATATAAGATATATGCTTCTACAAGTGTTAATATTGAGTATAACCCCCAAGGGTTAGCTCAACTGGTAGAGTTTTGTTGCTAAGTACCTCACCTATCAGAGGTCACAGAGTTAATTCTCCTGGATGCCCTTGGGGTTAGGCCTTCTATTTTGGTAGACAGGATGTGGCCCTTCTTGGTTAATCTACGAGGATTTTCCCATGGATGTAGCAACCACCCATGTCCGTGAACCACCATTAAAAAAAAAAGGTTAATATTGAGTATCTAAATGATAGAATTTCCGTATAAAAATTTGTATAATTGTCGTGAACAATTTGTCCTTGCACACAAATATTTTCTCAAAATTTTTAATCTTGATTGTATATATTTTTTAAATTATGAAACTCATTATATCATTCAAATTACAAGGTCTTCTTCTGTTAATGTTAATTAAAAAGTTTTTAACATTATCAAACATTTTTTAGATTGTGGATTCTAAGGTAAACAATATAATTTTTTTCTTCTGAAAATGGCTAAATTAAAAGGAAAATATTTTTGTAAAAATAAAAGATATATTTTAATATTTTGATATATGTCAAGAAAAAATATATTAAAAATGATAAACAATATCTTATTTTAAATAACTTGTATATTTGGATGCACTTTATATGTGTCTATAGTTTCATGGAAAATGGATTTGTCTATCTTATAGAAACATAATGGTATAGTTATAGATATCGAGAAGTATTATGAAAAATGGAAGTTTTCATGTATTTGCAACCCAAGCAACTAGATTTGTCATCTCAAACATATATTTGAGGAAACCAACTCAGGAAACATGTGTGCTAGAGTTATCACTCATTCCCAAAAGGAAATTGAATTTAAAAGACGATGCATGCACTCAAGGAATGCACATTCACTCTTGGAATGTAGGAAAAGGGGAGAAAGAGAGAGAGAAAGGTGGAAAGTGAGAGGAAGGGAGAGTGAATGGGTAGAGAGAGGTAAATAGGAAAAGTGGGTGGGGGATAGAGAGGAATGGAGAGTGGGGTAGTGGGGAAAAGTGGGGAAGATAGAGAAATAGGGAGAAAGGGGAAGAGAGGGAGGGAGGAGACAAAGAGAGAGGGAGAGAGAAAGATAATGAAGGAGAGGGATTAAGGCTTAGAGAGAGGGGGATAAAGGAGGGAGAAAAGAGAGAGAGGAAGAGAAGAAGAGATGGGAAGATGGGGAGAGAGAGAGAAGTGAGGGGAGAGATAAAAAGAGAGATGGAAAGAGAGAGAGAGAGGAGAATAGAAGGGTATAGTTGAGAGAGAGGGAGAGATAGAGGGCTGGAGGGAGAGAGAAAAAGAGAGATGGATACAGAGATCAAGAGAGAGGGAAGAAAGGTCATAGAGAGATAGAGTGGGAGGGAGGGATAGGCAGAGAAAGTGAATGAGAAGGGAAGATGGAGAGAGAGAGGGAAGAGGGAAGGTGATGAAGGCCTTCGGGGAAGTGACGGAATGGGGCATCAGCCGCCTCGTGGAAAACCTGAGGAACGAAGTGACACGCAACGAGGGAGTCATGAGCGTCATGGAGCAATTTCAAAACCCCGATTTGCGGAGTTATTTAGAAGGGCACTATAGCAGGCTCGACCATAAAAGAGAGGAACTATTGCCAAAACTTCAGATACATGGCTGGATGAAAAGGATGTTATCCGCTAGAGATGAAGAAGCAAGCTTAAAAAGTCTAAATATGGGTGGTCAGAGGGTGTGATTCGGTAAGGCAATATGATGAAATAGGGGTGAAACCTTCACTAACTTCTGCCTAGGCAAGATGATCAAATTGATCCTCTTAGCTTTCGGTACTAAAATAATATTTACTTCATAGGCAGACAAAACCCTGCTCACCCTCATAAACCGGCACGCAACGTCTATGTGGACACAATGTTCAATTTGACACTGGACGGTTGTTGAAGCCTCAACAACAATGAGCTCGTTACTCTCTACACCGAATTCATCACCGCTGGCACCGACACGACCACGACATCCCTGTAGTGGCTGATGGAAATTCTGGTGATTCATCAAGACATACATGCCACAATATACGCCGAGATCGTGAGGGTCACTAGAAAGGGAAAACCCGCCGAGGAAAATGACCTGCTCCAGATGCCTTATCTGGAGGTCGTGGTGAAGGAAACCCTGAGACTCCACCCTCCTGGGCACTTTATACTCAGCCACGCCATCACTTGGCCCTGCAAACTTGCCGGCTACAATGTCCCCGCTAACGCGTTTGTCAATTTCTATGTGGCGAGCATAGGGATGGATCTCACAGTGTGGTGGAACCCATCGGAATTCAAGCTGGAGAGGTTTTCTTATCAGGGTATGGAAGTGGATTTGACGGGAACGAAGTAGATAAAGATGATGCCATTTGGTGTAGGGCAGAGGGTGTGTCTGGGTTTAGAAATGGCTATGCTCCATTTAAATCTCATCGTCGCCCGACTGGTTCAGGAATTCGTATGGGAATGCAAGCCCAAGGAGACAGTGAATCTATCTGAAATGTAGGAATTCACTACGGTTATGTTTTGGAATTTCTGCTTATTCTAGAACAACTGAGAGGAAACAAAAATTCCTCTAAAAACACAGAGATTCAATAAATTAAACAATGTGGACAGAGATGGAGTAGAAACTCGTTTTTAGTTAAACAAAACATTGTTACAAAAATGAAATTCTTCAGAACTTCTGTTGTTCTGGATTTACAATGCAAAGATTGCTTTTGGCTACTAGAAAACACAACACACTTCTTCACTGTCTCACTCATAGTATATTACTCTGTCTTTTTTGCCTTGGGCATACACACAATCAATTCACTCGGTATATATTACATTTTTCACTGTTTTGTATATATATATATATATATATATTATAAACATAATATATATATATATATATATATATATATATATATATATATATATATATATATATATATATATATATATATATATAATAAAACTATATATATATAACCCATAGTCTAAAACATAACGAAATAAGACATACAACATGTCGCATATAAGAGCAAATAAAACATTTAACCTAAGGTTTATAAACCTTATTACATCATTTCGCGGACTTCAAACAACTTTATGAAAAATAGTTCAATGACTTATCACATCCATTTGAGGGCTTGGTGACTGGACTTCAATTGATGCGAACACACTCCTATTGGTCGGAGGTTGATGACTCGGTGATGGCGGGCCACACCTTATCGCATGGTTTGAAAGGCCCTGTGACATAGGCTTAGGTTCATGCGAATGTGAATTGATTGGTTGCAGAATGTGACATGGAGTCGTGGGCTCCACTCAAGGTGACGTGGAGTTTTCAAATCGAAACAAATGCGTGGGGTTTTTAATAATGGTTGGTGTATGGAGTTTGAAGGCGGGTAGGTACAAAAATGAATGGAGCGGGATTGCGTGGTTCAAACCACGGTCTTCATTGCAGAAACATGCTACAGCCTTTAAACAAGAATATGGGTCTTGCAGGGTTTAATCATAGGGTTTTAATGCGCAGTGGGGTGAAATAAGAAACAATAAATTTGTTGTTGCCTTCTGTCGTTTGGTGTTCCCATCAGAATTGAATTCTGTGGTCCTTCTGCTCTGCTTGCAGTTGGAATTAATTTCCAACACTCCCCCTTAATTACAATTGCTATTTTCTTGCATACCCAAACATTTCCTTAAATAATTAAAGCTTTTATGCCCCAATGGTTTTGTTAGAATATCAGCAAACTTCTCTTTTGTTCTGCAATGTTGCAAAACAATTTCTCCATTGTTCACTAACTATCTGATGTAGTGATACTTTTCATCAATGTGTTTCGTTCTCTTATGAAACACTGAATTCTAGGATAAAGCTATAGCTGAGCTATTATCACAATAAAATGCTGTGCTTTTTACCTGTTCATGACACAAACTTCTCAACATTCTCCTCATCCATACTGCTTGACATGTTGCTGTTGTAGCTACCACATACTCTACCTCTGCTATTGATAAAGCCACAATTGGTTGTTTCTTAGAAGACCATGAAATGGTTCCTGATCCCATATGAAAAACATATCCAGAGGTCCTTTTCTTGTCATCTATGCTTCCATCCCAATCACTGTGAAATCAATTCAAAATTTTCTGAAGTGGTGTATAAATTCCATACCTCTTTGTTCCTTTCACAACCTCAGAATTCTTTTTGCTGCTTGCCAATGTGTCTCATTTGGCCTTTCCATAAATTTGGAAATTAAACTCACAACATGCATAATATCAAACCTAGTTGCAGTCAAACACATGAGGTTGTCAACGATGCTCTTATACAAACTTGGATCAAAATCCTTGATGTTGTCTTCTTTGCTCAGTTTCAATCCCATCACTGTAGGAGTAATTGATGTCTTGTAATCCTGCATGTTAAATCTTTCCAAAACTTCATTCACATATTTAACTTGAGAGATAAAATTATTATTTTCATTTTTCTCTACTTATATTCCTAAGAAGTATCTCAGTAATCCCATATCAGTCATCTCAAATTCATCCTTCATGACTGTTTTAAAATTCCCAATGAGGTAAGCATCATTACCTGTGACTATAACATCATCAACATACAAAACAACAATGAGCATCTTATCATCATTTTCCTTGATGTAAAGTGTGGGTTCTCCTTCACATTTTTTGAACCCATTTTCCAGTAGATAGGCATCTATCCTACTATACCATGCTCTTGGTGTTTTTTTCAGCCCATACAGAGCTTTCTTCAATCTACATACTTTGTGCTCTTGGCCTTCTTTCTCATATCCCAGAGGTTGTTCAACATATACCTCTTCCATCAATACTCCATTTAGGAATGTTGATTTCACATCCATTTGGTAAACTTTCCACTTGTGTTGTGTTGTTATGGACAACATTTCTCTTACTGTTTCCATTATTGTAACTGGTGCAAAAGTTTCCTCACAGTCTCTACCTTGTTGTTGCTTGTAGCCTTTGACAACAAGTTTGGTCTTGTGCCTTTCAATCTTACCTTCAGCATTGCTTTTGGTTTTATAAACCCATTTTACTCCAATTACTTCTTTGCCTTTTTAGAGATCAATTAATTCCCATGTCTTATTTTTCTCTATTGCATTAGTTTCTTTATCCATAGCATCTATCCATTTCCTATATTTTACAGCTTCTTCAAAATGAATAGGATCTTCTACATGAAAATATAATGCAAATAATATTTCATACCTTCTTCTTGCTCATAAATTTCATTCAAACTTCTGAATCTGGTTCCTCTTTCACTTGTTGAACTTGTGCTTGTAGAAGCATTCAAATCTTCTCCTTGTGATGTGCTTCGAGAAGCACTATCATCACTTCTCAAAGGTGTTCTTATACCTGCTTGTGGTGTCCCTTACTATCCTTGTGTTGGTGAAGGTGGTGTTGCTAATGGGGATGTCTTTCAGTCATTTCTTTCTCATCTTCATCATAAGACAAACAAGTTTTTACCTTCACTGTTTTCTCAGTGCTTCCATCCCAAGCTTCTTCTTTAATGAATTGTACATATCTAATTATCATAAATTTCTTGGTAGATGGGTTATAAAATCTATATGTCTTGGATGCTTCACTGTATCCAACAAATATGCACTTCTCCCCCTTACTATCCAACTTCTTCCTTAGCTGATCTAAAATGTGTGCATAAGCCACACAACCAAAAACTTTCATGTAGGTGACAAACTATTTTATGCCACTCCACGCTTCTTTAGGAACTCTGTTCATTACACTCTTTGTTGGGCATCTATTCGAGACATATGCTGCACAATGTACAACTTCAGCCCAATATTCATTTGGCAAATGTTTTGCCTTCAACATGCTTCTTATCATATCCATGATGGTTTTGTTTTTCCTTTTAGCAACTCCATTTTGCTGAGGTGTATACGTTGCTGTAAATTTCTTGTGAATCCCATTTTCTCTACAAAAACACAGAAATCCTTTGGAGATATATTCTCCTTCTCTATCAGTTCTTAAAACTTTAAATATGTTTCCCATTTTGATTCTCAAGTAGAGCCTTAAAGTGGTGGAACTTTTCAAACACTTCACTCTTCAACTTCAAGAAATAAACTCATGTTTTTCTTGTGTAATCATCAATAAAGGTCAGCATATAGTGGCTTCCTACTAATAATGGTGTTTGCATTGGTCCACGCAAATTAGAATGGACTATTTCTAAGAGTGCTTTTATCTTTATGCTCTTTCCTGATGGAAAACTTTCTCTGTATTGTTTGCCCAAGATGCAGCCTTCACATAGGCTGTCTGGCTTTTTAATAAATGGTAATCCTTTTACCATTATTTTCCTATGTAACAAATTCAGACCTCTAAAGTCAATATGTCCAAATCTCAAATGCCATAACCAATTTTCATGATTTGCTTCTCTTTGGAATGTCTCTTCTGTCACTGCTGCCATTGCAGCTCATTTCTTCAAATCCGCTCTCATCTTGAGAGGAAATATTCTGTTTCTTGTCATATTCACTTGTGTAATCCTTTGCTTTCTTGGTGGTATGTCGATGATCATCATCCTGAAAAAATACATTGTAGCATTTATGAATGAGTTGTCCAACGCTCAAAAGGTTACACTTCATACTAGGCACATAGTAAACATTTGATATGGTTTTTCTTTCTCATTTCTTTGTTAAAACACTCACTCTGCCTTTTTCCATGACAGAGAATTTGTTGTCTATCCCCAATGTTACTTGAGACTTCACATTTTTATCTAACATGGAAAACGTAGAAATGTTTCCAGTCATATGGTTGCTACATCCTGAATCTAGAAACCATATATTTTCACTTTTTTCTTCACCCAAATTGCATGCTAAAAACAAATTCTCTTGACTGAGATTTTCTTTAGTAAAGTTAGCATTGGGTCTACTACCCATGTCACTTTGTTTCTTCCTACATTCATTGGCATAATTCCCATATTTCTTACAGTAATGACATTGGACTTGGGATTTATCATACCTTTGTCCATGTGCTTGATTTTTTCCACCTTATTGGTTGTTTCCTTGCCTTTGATTCTGAATTTGGTTGCTGCCCCTTCCACTAGTACTTGTAGGGTCATTTCTTCCTCTATTTTGGCTTTGACATCTTTCTTTTCCTCTGTAGTTTGATCTGCCTTGACCTCTTCCTCTTCCAAATGACATTTGGGTCTTGAAGACATGCTCCAAAGATGAGTTTGTTGTTGTGCTCAATCTTTGTTCATGTGTCATCAATGATGCATGAAGTTCATCAATAGTGAACATTGAGAGATATTTTGTCTCTTCAATGGTTGTTACTATTACATCAACTCTTGAGGTTAATCTCCTCAATAATTTCTCCACTATTCTTCTTTCTTCTACTGTCTCTCCATGAAATCTCATTTGGGTAACCAACCCAATCAATAATATGAAGAATGAGTCTATTGTATTAGACTCTTTGATGCAAATGACTTCAAAATATATTCTCATTAATTTAAGATTTGTTGTCTTTACCTTCTCCATTCCTTGGTAATATGTCTAGAGGATATCGCATGCATCCTTCGACTTCTTTGTTGTTGCAATTCTTGGAAATATACTTCCATGCACTGTCTAATAGAGATAGAAGAGGAATTTTGAGTCATTCTTTCTATTACTTTTCAGGAAATCTTTCTTTGCCTATGTTAAATCATTAAATGCTTGTTCATCTATTGGTTCTTCTAGTTTACCATCTTCAACTAGCTCTCATAAATTTTGAGAGGAAAACAGGGCTCTTATTGTGATTTCCCAATAGTCATAGTTCTTCCCATTGAATTGCGGGAGTTGAGTATTTCCCATACTCGTGCTTGTGTTGGCTCCTGCCATAGCTAGCTTACAGAGTTATGCTAAAAACTTGATTGTGTTTCTTAACTAAACCTTCTCACTGCTAAGAGATAAACTCTGTCTCTAAAAAACTTCCTTTTACACTTCTATGGAATGTACTCTTTTTAAAACAAACACAAAACTCTGTTTTGGTAAATACCCGATTTCGCTGAATCTTCACACTGCTGGAGAAACCTTGAACAAAATTTTTCTTCCTTCCTTTAGCTTATTTGGAAAATGCAAAGAGCTTGGACTAGCTCCGATACCATGTTGGAATTTTTGGTTATTCTGGAACAACTGAGAGGAAACAAAAATTCCTTTCGAAACACAGAGATTTAATAACGAAAACAATGTGGATAGAGATGAAGTAGAAACTCTTTTTCATTTAAACAAAACATTGTTACAAAAATGAAATTATTTAGAACTTCTGTTGTTCTGGATTTACAATGCAAAGATTGCTTTTCGCTGCTACAAAACATAGTGCACTTCTTCACTGTCTCACTCACAGTATATTACTCTCTGTCTTTTATACCTTTGGGCATACACACAGTCAATTCACTCGACATATATTACACTTCGCACTGTTGTCTGTATATATATATATACCCCAAAGTATAAAACTTAATGAAATAAGACATACATCGTGGCACATATAAAAACAAATAAAACATTTAACCTACAGTTTAAAAACCTTATTACATAATTTCGTAGACTTCAAACAACTTTATGCAAAATGGTTCAATGACTTATCGCATCCATTTGAGGACTTGGTGACTGGACTTCAATCGATGTGAACGCGCTCCTATTGGTCGGATGCTGATGACTCAGCAATGGAGGGCCACACCTTATCGCATGGTTCGAAAGGCCCGGTGATGGAGGCTTAGGTTCATGCGAACGTGTGTTGATTGGTTGCAGAATGTGACGTGGAGTCATGGGCTCCACTCAAGGTGACGTGGGGTTTTCAAATCGAAAAAATGCGCGAGGTTTTTAATAATTGTTGGTGTATGGAGTTTGAAGGCGGGTAGGTGCAAAAATGAATGGAGTGGGATTGCGTGGTTCAAACAACGATCTTCATTGCAGAAACAGGCTACAGCGTTTAAACAAAAATATGGATCTTGCAGGGTTTAATCACAAGGTTTTAATGCGTAGTGGAGTGCAATAAAAAACAATAAATTTGTTCTTGCCTTCTATTTTTAGGTGTTCCCATCAAAATTGAATTTTGTGATCCTTCGACTCTACTTGCAGTTGGAATTAATTTCCTCCATTATAAAATACCCTCTACAGACAGTCATAAAAGAGAGAGAGAGGGAAAGCCTTATTTCTAAGTCTATACGCCCATTAATACATCTCATTAGGACAGTCTTGGGAGAAGGAATCTGAAATTTGCGTTGACTGCGAACCGTGTACATAATTTTTTCTGACGAACACTTTTTCCGACCAAAACACATACATGAGGTTGATATCTGCGTTGTGTCCATCACATAATCATCCATAAAACACATATCCGCAAATTTGAAATTTAAAATTCAATTCGCGCCCGATGTTGATGGCTACCACCCTGTTGTCGTTACAGTGATTCCCACACTTATCACAGGCTGTAAATATAAATGTACATCATCTGTTCTCCCGCTCCACAATATACATTTCATAGCTGTTGACGTTCAAAATTTTCGAAGGATATTTTATTATATTATATTATGTAATAAAATAACATGGCTTATACAATAATGGGATGTGTGATAATGGAATGTGTGATAGACACAATATTATTGGGAGGAGCTAAAAGATTAAAAAGATTGAGATTTTTATTTTATTTTTTTATTATAGTATTATGTGGTTGTTATTTTATTAATTTATTTATGTTTTATTGAAATGTATATGTTGAAATTATATATATGTAAAGTGGGTTATAATTTTAATTTTGAATGAAATTTTACATAAATAAATTATAATATTTATTTTATTTATTTGTTAAAGATTATATATGCATATATTTTATAAATAAAAAAAATATATATATGTTTATTAGAAATGTATCTTATTGTATTTTATAATTTATAATTTATAATTTAGAAGTTTATATATTTTTTTTTTTGAAAATTTGTTATTTAATTATAATTGTTAATTGGTTATTTTGATGTAAATTTTTAATGAAAATATAAATCTTAAGTTTTGATTAAAAACAATAGTTTTGATTTATTTTTATGAAAGTAAAATAAACATAATTTAAATAACATACAATAAATATAGAATATACAAAGTTCATGATAAATAAATTATTGTTGTATATGAAATATTTTAAAATATGTTTCTTCATTTATTTGTTTTGGATAATTGTACAAAATTGTCCTATAACTATTTGATCGTAGTAGGGAGTTTCATTTACTTTTGGCATCATTTTTGGGTTCATGAATAGGTTGTAAGAGCTAATGAATTCTTCTATGGAATATAGAGGTTGATTCGTAGACCTTTTGGCATCAGTTACAATATATAGGAATTAAGACTCTCTATACAGTCTCCTCTCTAGACCTCCAATAACAATATGGTTGCATAGGATAAATCCATGTGCAAGGTTATGCTTAATTTTCTGGCCCAAGATCTAGAAGGTAACATTGTATAGACCACTGGAATGTTAGCCACAACAATGTCCATGACCATGCTCTTCATGGGGATTTGGGTGATAGACATTGTAGAAAATCCACGTAGAATGAACTGATCTTGTAATATGATAAAAAAATACTTGAATCTATTCTACAAATTGCAGAAATTAATTACGATCACAAAATCACATGAACAAGAAAGAGAAATAATTTCAATCACACGACACAAAGATTTATCTGGGGAAAGCCTCAGTTAAAAACCCCGCTCTTTCTCCTCTAAGTCACTGAAGAGATCTCTATTACCCGTCATACGGAACGAGACACCGATGTCAAGATACAACATGCTTCCCATTATTGTGCTTTCCATGCATGAAATGCGAGTAAAATTAATCTTAAATTGTGAAGCTAGAGCTTCACATGTTGTTACAACTGCAGGTTCCTTCTTGCTTGCCTTCTTCTGTGGAAATTTCATGGCATAGTTCCCGAACTCGTGACAGTGAAAAGACTTGATGTTGGACAAGTATTTCTTCTTTCCTTCTTTACCTTGGGTTTTATTTCCCTTGGCTTTCTTTCCTTTGTTGATTAAAGCAAAGTCTTCTTCCATTTCTTTGGAAGAGGTAACGTCTTTAGTGTTTCGCCTTATCTCCTCTTGCACCAAGTTGAACCATATTCGCTCCCACTCCAATAACTTCTCTCTCCCATTTACTAAATCCTAGTAGTTATGCCAGTGCTTGGGAAGGCCTAGAAGTGCTAGGATCATGAGATCATCCTCAACAATGGTAACACCAACACTTCCAAGCTCATCCTGACATTGGGTGAAATTTTTCAAGTACTTTTGTATTGTGTTTCCCTCCTCCATCTTGATATTTCTGAGTTTTTCCTTCAGTGCCAACTTCCTATGGTCATTGATTTTATGAAACAAATCGGTTAAGGCCTTCCATGTAGCATATAGAGTAGACTTTCCATGGAAGTTTGAGACAATATCATCTCAAACTCCTTCTTGCCTTCGCTACGTTCTTCTTCCATGTTGCCAAATCTTAAGCATATGTTGTTGTGGGCCGCTAAAATTTAGGGAACACTCTACATGCCTCCCATCAGACTCTCAACTCAAATTAACTGAACTAACTAAGTCTTCTTGACTTAGTTAACTCGTATAAGTTGTCATGTGATGTGGAATTAAAATTTACTTCTAATTTAATTAAGGGAAAATTAAATTAAAATCCTTCTTGATGCAATTTTCAGGATTTCTTGTTGCCATTTTCAGTAGATATCACTAAGTGTTTGATGAGACCTAGGCACCTGACACTTATAGAATAAAATGAATAAAGGTCATGGTAAGGTTTGGTGATGTTTAAGCCAATTCCAGCATGACTGATTTAGGCATGAGGTTGTGAGACACTCCTGATTCTAACATAAAATTGTGAATAATTTTATCATAACATTGAGGGTGATGTAGAAAGGAGGGATATCCTCATGTTGTTCCTCTACATGTGGGCCACATACCATGGTAGGGTGATCTTATTGAATGTTCAAGGTATCGTTGTGAAAGGATAATTCAATGTGGTTCATGAACTTCTGTATGTGAGACTAATAGCTTGGATTCTGAGCTAGTTCTCACAAAGGGACTAGGACCCTTATCTTGCTCAAGTCTTGTTCTAGGTTGAACAATGAGACTGTGGTTTTTTCACTTTCTCTAGCTAGTTCAAGTCGTGATTTAGGCAGAAAGGTCTCTTGTGATTTCCTTACTACTAGTTCGGGTAGGGATTGGAATTATGATTGGGCTTACTTATCCAATGTGAAGGTCTTTGTCAGTCTTTCAGAACATCGAGAGGATTTTTGCTGGCACGAGGGAATTATTTTAAGTCATGTGAGGTCTGAGGTAGTTGAGGGCTTGGAATGAGTTTTTACAAGTTGTTACATGCATGGACCATGTTATTACAAGTTGTGGACTAACATGTTATAGTTGGTTATAATTTGTTGAGTTGGTTATTACCTTCGTATTTTTTTGAGATGACACTTGGGATTTCTAATTCAAGAGATGTTGACTATACTTTGTAGCTATACTTTGGTTGACTACACCTCATTTCCCCTAGTGGTGTTGTGGAGCTGAGTATGCAAGAGATGTTGTAAAACTCTACCGTGTGATCCTTTTGACTATGTAGAAATAAAATAAATAAATAAATAAAAATAGCTTTATGTTAAAAGAAAACTTATAGTTATTATTTATTTTATTCAATTTTTTTTGGGTAGTTAATGTAAATTAGAAATAAAAATAACCATATATTTAAATAAAAATTCTAATTTTTTATTTTTTTTAATTAATTTTCTTTCAATAGTTAAGGTAAAGTGGACTTGGTCAAGTGACTAGTGGTTTTAAAGTGGTCTTGGTCAAGTTACTGGTGGTTTTCTTTAGCTCCAAGTTTATGAGAACACATGGTATTTACGATGGTATTCATGTGGAATATAACATATTTAAAAGAGGAATTAAACTATTCTAGATGCATCTTAAGTCCGGATCTACCAAATCTCCAGAGGGATCAAATATGTTGAGATGAAAATATCTTAAGATGCAAAGATATTTGATCCCTCTCATCACTTGGTAGAGAAACATTGAGGAACATGTAGAAACATTGAAGGAAGAGGTCGGTTGCTAGAGGAACATTTAGAGGATAAAATGTTACTTATTTTCCCATGATCTATGGGAGGTTGAAAACAACATCATCAACCTCCATCGGGGTCACTCTCACTCTCAATCACACTGAATATCTATTTGCATGGGTACATACAACACTTTCGACTGGGGGAACATGATAGGTGTGCAAATTGGCATCTTTTCAGCACTGATTCACCACATTTTTTATAGTTATTTCCCATCTCCATGCCAACTTATAACCCGTTTTCATCACAACGATGCATTTTTTTCCAACGTACAATATTTTTGTAGTTATATCACTTTTAATGTTTATTCTGATGTATTAAGAAAAGAATATGCCTTTTATGCTAACTAATGAGAACTCATGAGAAATAATTTAGAAAAAACTCCTACAGGTACCCTTGGAGGCAATGACAAAATATTTGGAGAAATTTAATTGTTGCAACACCTTAGTGTTGCTACAACACCTTTATGTTTAAGCCAACTGTCGTTGCTGCAACACCACACATTCAATTTATACAACACCTCTAACACATTGTTGCTACAACACCTCTAACACATTGTTGCTAGAACACAATTATGAGCATCGATGTCATACCACATTGGAGTATTAATGCTACAACACAATTGAATACCAATTTTGTAAAAACTCCGGGAGTATCAATGGTAAAACAAAACTGAGAACTAATGTTGCAACACCTTAACACATCAACCATTGAAGAAACTACTACAATTTTGTGGAAAATTCTAGCAACACAACGAAATCAACTACTATATGCATAATTATCACTACTAGCTACTCAATGAAGGGATCAAACACTTAATTTCGCAATGGATAAAATGAAAAGGGTGGGTGGTCATCTAACATGGAGAGCTTAACTGTAACTAATTCGACCCAACCTCCTTTCCTGTCGTAGTGGTTGAGTGAATCAACGGATGCCCAAGTTTTCCATATTTTGACTATGTTGTTGTAATGAAGGGAGAACACCTTTAAAATCATATATTCTCATGTTTGTCTCTTGATGTCATGATCAAATTGAGAGATTAAAGCATTGTATAATACCTTCATTTACTCAAGCCAAGGGGAATGCATAAGTGAATGAAGAGAAGACTGATGTAATTCTAAATGCTATTAATTAATAAGCTTCCTAGTTCTTTCTCCATTTCCATTTTGTGCATGTAATCAACTCTGCCAGCTCAGGATAAATATTTCATTAAGTTCACCATGCTACAAGATGGTTTTTCAAATAAAATTACAGGAGGGGAGCTAAAACTATGTTTTTTAGGCCCTCGAGAGCTCGATTGAACACTTAAAAAGCTTGATCGAGTGCTTAGGGTAAATTTTAAAATAACTCAAATGAGGGTTTAACAAACCCTTGATTTATAATTTGACATAGTTAATCAAGGGCTTGATTGATCCCTTCCAACCATAAACTCCCTATTGTGTTTTTGGCGATTTAAAAAAGTAGCTTAATAGAGCATGTAGCTCGATCGAGGGTTTATTTTTTAAGCCCTCAAATAGCTTAATCAAGGGCTAAAATATTGCTTGATTGAGATATATTTTCCCCCCTCCCAACCCATGTGCTTGCAAAAAAGTGTAAATGAGCTTCATGCATTCACCGTGATTTACTATATTTTTTAATGTTATGTGTTGATTGAATCAAACAATGATTCATTCTCTTTCCAATTTTATGGTATTAGTCTTAATTTAGCTTGTGAGTTAGGATTTCTTTATCACAATTTGCAAGTATCTCATCAATTTATGAGCATTTGTATTGAAAATTTTAGGAATGAGCAGTTAACTTGATCAAGACACCCATTTACTTTATTGTTTGTGTGTTCACTTTCCAGGAAGAGTGTTTTAATTTCATTCCTCTGTGTTTTCTTTTCAGCATAGTGATTTACTTTCTTGTCTATGTGATTACCTATCTAACAAAGAATGATATACATTTTTGCATCAGTGTCGTAGTAGTATTTGAATTCCTGCTAGTGTGAAGCGTGACATTTCAATTCCTACAAGTGTGAATGGGGATATTTTGATTCATGCAAGTGTGAACCTTTCATTTACTACTAGTGTGAAGTGTGACAGTTTAATTCCCACAAGGTTGCACGTAGGTAATTTTTCTATCCATGTGCCGACATCGTTAGTTGGATACTGTCACATACATATAACAAGACCATGACTCTTACCTGTGCCAGTGGATACAGGCTTACCTATTTTATGGCACACGATTACCACCTTATGTATCATTACCGATGCCAGAATTGCACATGGATTCCCACTTTTACGTAGTCACCAGCTAATTAAGCACAAAGGATGTCGTCAAAGGTTGGGTGAAAGAGCCTTCAAAATTTCGTTAAACACCCAACAATACTTACAAGACAAAATATTTTAGGAATGCCTACCAGTACTTGATAATATTATGATGTTGAATCTATGCTCAAAGAAATACCGATACCTTCCCATAAGGCTGGGAATTCTTACTTAATCAGGTTGTGAATGAAGGAAAATCGTTCAACTGGTTAGACTTGTTAGATCAAGAATTGAGAATTCATGTAACGAATGCTAAGAACCCTCCCAAGGGTGAACACCCCAGATTGTGACAAGGTGATTATGAGAGAGACTGGGAGAAATACAATAACCATTGTTGCATCCAACTTGGCCTTTGTAGGTGTTTCCAAGTCAAACACGAAGTATCTCATGGCCGAGAATAGAAAAATGGTGAATAAATTATAGGCTGCAAGGCAAGAAGTTGAACAACTCCAAGAAGAGTTCTAGAAAGAAATTTTCGCATAGGCATGTCTCGAAGAACTTAAGGCATCCATACTTGGAGAAGTATCGACATGTAGAGCCTTTATGAGGAGCTTGTCACCGTGCATAAATTGGATTTCTGCTTGCATGACATGTAACAAAAGTGCAATTATATTTATAAAGACCTCAAGGTTTTTCACGCAGCCATTGTTGTCATGCATGAGGGATCAATGCAATACAAAGGGGCACCGTCCAAATTGGGAAATAAAACAAGACAACAGGAAGGGCTGGAGAAATCACAAGTTCGGATGATCATCTAGAGTAACAAAAAACTCACCTCGTTCATTTTAATCATTCAAGCCTCATATGCATGATTATACAATACTGTGGATTTCATGGCGAAATCACACAAGATCCCTTTAGTTGGCTCACTCACTGAAGCTAAATGTGAAAACCAAGTTAGGAAGGAGGTAGAAGAATACTTGGACCAACTCATACATATCGCCACCAAGGAATATATGGAGGTGAGCAAGAAAAATATGAAAAATGACATTGGTGGCCCTATCTATATCAACACTATGTTGCTCATGCTAAAGAAGGAAATTCAGACTGGCTCCAAATCAGTCTACCCGGATGCAATGGAGGCTAGAGTATGCTTCCAACCTGATCCTATCACACAGTTTGGCCAGGAAATCCCTTCCTTAACTGTAGCACAATTTACTATTTTTGGTAGTTTTTCAGGTCCTAAACTTCCAGAGTTGTTTTGAGGCCCTAAATGACGTTTTTTTTTTTTTTTTTTAAATCAACTGTGGAAAATGTGATTTTTCAACTTGAAATTCATTGTCAGCAGTTGCAGTCCTTAGATAGATCTTTCTAATGAGGTATCATATGCGCCAAACATGGATAATATGACCAAGTCCTCGACTCAATTCTGATATCAAAGGATGCTAAATTTTAAAGTTACATATTTTTATGGGAACATGATAACATTTATTCTATTCATATGCATTTTGTAGATTTTTTTTTTTAAAGGTATAGAGTCTTATTTTAAATCAATTTTATTTTCCTCAAAATGTAATTTTTTATTTTATTTTTGATGTTTCAATTATTTATGAAATTTATGGTAGATTTATTCTCTTATTTTTTTTAGTGATTTTGATTTTAAAAAAAGAATATTATTAAGAAATAAAATATACATTGTTTTTTCTTATTTTTATTCTTTTTCATGTTATGAGTGGACATTTTCTTTACGATATTTTTAACATATAAGTATATATTGTTTCTTGTTTATGTTAAATATTATGTATGTCATAAATGGAAATGTTGAAGGGTATTGGGATTGGATGAAATTTTTATTTTTTTCATGTATGTAATCAATTTCCTTCAAATTATATAATATATTTTTTTTCAGATCAAATGTGGTAAAAATTCACATTCAATATGGCATTTATGTACATCTATATTGACATAGTTATGAATCCAACATACCCAAAGTGATTGGTTGTAGAAAAAATTTCTCCATAGTCTGAGTCTGATTTATTAAAGGAACTGAAAATTTTGTATGTTAGGATTCCACCGCTACAAGCTATCAGAGATCTTCCAATTCGTACATAAATAGTAAGGTATCTCCGTATTAAAATACTTGGTATGAAACCTCAATATCCTCACACTATTGGTGTTGTGGGAAAATTTTCATAATCAATGTTTGGAAAGACCCCACCTACAAAATATGACGATCCTAGGAATTAGGCAGTAAGTATTCAGATTGGAAAAATGACTCTTCCAAACACATCAGTTGATTTGAGGGGTGAGCAACTGTGTATGGGCCAGTCCATCCTACATCAAGGTGTACCTATGTCATTTCAAATTGTTAGTGTTTATAGGGTATATAGGAGACCTTGGATTTAGTGCAGTATTACTCATGAAAGCTCTCATAACATAGCAGTCTCTTATGACAATTTTTACGTTTACCAAGGTAGTTCACGGTTCCCAATGTAAAATGGTATAGTTGGTCAATAAATAAACCTAATTTCAAATTGCACGTCATGATTAGAGGATTGCATGTCATGTGCAAATTTTCTAATCATCACATTTAATGAAAATTTATGGCTTGGTCAAACTTGGGTAGGGAATAATCCAGGTGGATTTTCAAGAAGGGAGTTGGGAAAAATATTGCAAACATTACATCCAAAGTGATAAGCACAATGCGATAAAGAATATATAGATAATAGAATTTTGAGATCATGAAGGGTAATAGAGATCAGGCATAAGGGAAAGATGAAATGGTATTCAAGATGATGAAGTGGCAATGCCCTAGATGGTTGAAGGTTAGATCCCTACCATCCACCTAATAGTGATTGAAAATTAAATTAAAATTTTGGAAGTGTTATTCTAACATAGACATGTCTATAAGTGTAATTAGGTGAATGGTATGGATTTAACTCCGACATGTCTATAAGTGTAATTATGTGAGTGGTATGGATTTAACTTTGCGAAATATTCTGAAACATTTTTAATAATAATCACATATCAATGATTGTGATTTATCTCCAAAGTAGTTATGATTTTTCTATTGTTTTCATTAAATTGACTAATTAAAAGGAAACATGTCATATGAACATGAGTTATGTTTTTTTGGGCATGTAGTATTAGTAAGCCATGGTGTTGTAACAGAGCCTAAAAATCTCCATGGTAAAGGGGAGTGAATCTCCATTGTTAAAATTCTTGTTAATAACAATTTAAAATAAAGTTATATTTATTTTTTTGATAAATATGAGATGTATCATGCGATAAATGTTTTGATGTCTATACATATTTACCAACCATTTAATTTATATGTCTTCCTTAGGATATTAGGTTTGTTTTGCATGGAGTTAAAAATTTAAAAAATTAACTTTAACAAACTGTTCAAGACTAGAAAATGGCAAAAAAAAAAATTGCCCCACCATGAATAAAACCAACTTCTAGAAACAAAATGGACAACCTTTGGTGATTGCATAGTTTGAGTCAACACGAAAAGTAAACAATATAGAGACTAAAAGAGAAACATATAACAACAGTCAACAGTCCTAGGGGAAAAGCTAAAAGAGAAATACCAAACCTCATCATGAGGATGAAGGTGAAAATCAAGGTTAATAGGTTTTTCATCAGCCATGCATGGCGGAGGAATTGGAGAACTAGGTGGCAAAACCATCTAAAGCGTAACTAATTTCCCTTCCACAACTAGCATAAGATCTCTAAGCTCATCTAGCCTATGCATGAGATTGACTTAGGACCATATCCTATCAACTAAAATTTGTCCTAGTAGTAGCTTTACATTCCAGTACAAATCAAATGTATGAAAATATTGATTTCAGTGACCTTGTGAATTACTTGTGTCTGGAACCTAAGATACAATGGAAGCCATGGAATTTGAATCCAATGTGGCCTATCTTTCATAATGAATTTCTTCCTCCATGAGATAGATTTCCTCCTAAATGTTTGGTGGCATGCTAGCTTAGAATTTATGGGTTGAAGACTCTTCTTGTAAGAATGACTAGGATCCCCCATAAGCGCCATAATTTCTACTACCATGCTAAAAACAAGCTAATTGATAAGTCATGACTACTGACGGTAGCAAGGCATCAGAGGGATCAAGATAGGGGTGGGATGGGAGTTACATAATTTCCATGAAAGAGAGATACCATGATAACTTGTCAGGCACATTGCATTGATAATGTGCTTGAGACTAGGCCTTCTCCTTTGAAAAATGTCAATAGGGGAGAGGGGAACTTAGTGAAGCAGATGAGAGGAAACCCACCAAAGCAACCGAATGAGAATCCAAGTGCATGACAGCCAAGGGAAGCAATAGGAGGAGATGATGAAGGATGAGATAGAGCTTGATCTAACATCCAAGGACAAGGAACACACTGAAGCAACCTCAATTCACACAGACATGTATACAGTAATAGTGCCAAGGAGGCTCAACCTCCCTCCATGGAAGGAGAGGTCTCATAAATGTGCCTTACAATGGTGGCACACATAGAGGGTGGCAACAAAGGGAACGTTAAATCCTAGGTGGATTGAACTGATGTCATAAGACACCATCAAGGTGGATATATATATATATATATATATATATATATACACACACACACACACACTCTCAATTACTTTATCTCTTTTTACATAAAGTTCATATAAAATTATTCCATCTAGAGGATTCTATAGTCCCATATGGTAGCAATGTTGTAAAAAATTGTGTAATGCATTATGTAATGTAATGTTATGTTGAATCACTTAAATTATTAAAGTTAAAATTAAAATTTTAGCTCATAGTCATTTGATGGGTTTATCAATAGTGTTTTACAAGCTCATGGTATTTGTCTGCGATATTTGTTATGATAATGCAAGTGTAGTAGCTTAGATCCATATTATCTAGATTTAAGACAGATTTAAGTTGGTATTACTTAAAATGGACATCTAAATATTTTGTTGTTATAATATCAACAACAAACCAAATAGACATAATGAAAGTGAAATTATTATTGATTTATAACTTAATTAAACTAACCAAATATATAGATTTTTTTTGTAATATTTTATTTTAATTAAAAAAAACCAGTATCAACTACAAATACAAATAAAGTAAAAATAAACATTTTTCTAAACTAATTTGTAAATAAATCACATATCCTTATAGCCAATTCAATGATGAAAAGAGAAGAAAAAAATACAAGCCTATGTCAACATTAAACAAGTTTCAATTCACAACTTTCAAAATGGCATCCTGCAAAGTGAAAATAATGTTTATCAATGTGCACTTAAGATGATAATTCTACCCAAGACCATAAATTCAAATTTAGAATATACAATATCATTTACAATATGCTAAATGATATGACTGTAAATATGAAACAACACAAAAATAATTGCAATACTAAAATTCATAAAACACTTCTACAATGTTTCTTCTCCAATGGAATCAAAGCCTTTGTGTGAGATGGAAAACCCTCAAACTTCTTCACTTATTGGTTGATAAGCTTCAACCCAATAGATACAAAAATATCTTCATTACTATGCAGAAGCCAAAAGCAATGTGGGAGATGAAGGGGCTGCCAACGAAATCAATAATCTCGAAAAAGATAATTTTTAAATAAAATTCATTTTTATTAATAAAAAAATATGAAATGTCACCCCAATCACTTCGCTCCACTGTATTGACCCATTGGTTTTTTTATTTTTTTCATTTTATTTGAATTAACCAATTATTTCAGGCAAACTCCACTTAAATTTCATTATTAAAATCCATGGGTGCAAGCATCTCAGCTAATGAAAAAATAATTACAGACAATGCCGTAAAATCTTCTTACCATCTCAAGAATCCCCCTTACCATGTCCTCTCTTATAAATCAAGAACCATTCAGATGGTGTTGCATTTTATCTCACACAACCTTAACCAAAACACTGTATTAATATAAGAAAATAGCCGACCTGTTCATGGCATACAAAAATGAAATTTCATAACCTTCATACTACTGGCTTAGTTGCTTTGCATACATATATGTGTATAAACTGTAACTGATGTACGTCCGGATTCACTTGAACAATAGGTTTTGACAAAGTTTATTATATTGTTCTTCAAATCAAACGAAAAATTAAAATCCCGTTGAGCCTTGTTGCCGATGATGGAGGCACCAAGTGTTTGCTGCACATACATGCAAAGGGCGTCATCATCGACTGCAGGGAAGAGACTCTGCCATGGGATGTCGAGTTTCGCACAACCTCTGAAATGAGAAATAAGATTAGGAAACTCAAGTTGACCTCCCCTCCACCAGAAACAAAATTAAAACAAGAGAGCCCATCAAGCGGCCCATTGAATAGTGGAGGATAAGGCACAATCCAGATTTAATTTACCGCGAGAGCGAAGTAGCAGGGGCAAAAAGAAAAATATAGGTTGAGCCTGAAATAATTACAGTTATTCCGGATCCATCTGCTCCAACTTGAAAAGCCTTTGAATAAATGAGCAGAATTCGACCTCCTAGACTGATTCTCTTCATCTAAATAATATGAGTCACTATCAAAGTTTATGAGGCGTATGTACCACATGCTTACCTTCGAGAGTTGCAGATATGCTAAGAATATTGAGCTGGAATCATTGTGGGGTATGAATTATTTAAGTCCATTCGTCAATCGTTGGTTTGTTCAACGTTAATCGTTTTTTTTCCTTTTATTGTTGGATTTATTTTTTGTTCACTTTAATTGCAGGATATTGATTTATTTTATTTAATAAAAGGGAATTAGATAACAGTTTAAAGCAAAACTCTCTGGAAATCTTAAAACAAAAGGTAAATTGCAAGTATTTAAACTCTTAGCTACTGGTTCAAGTATAAAGTTTTATTTATGTGTTTAAAAAGATTATCATTTTTGTCAGAGAAATCACAGCGGAAACCTTAAACAATTAACACACAGCAGATTTTTCAAGCACATAAAGACACAGTGATTTTACCGTGGTTCACCCAAACCTCCTGGGCTACGTCCACACAACAGGGCATTGGCAGTCTTTATTAATTCAAACAGGAGATTACATAATTCACACACACTCTCTCCAAAACAGACGTATGGAGACCTGTTATATAGCAGAAGAATCTAACAGCCTCATAAATCCTCTCAACACAAATTTAGGATGCATTAACTCCCTCCCCAACAACCTGGAGCTAATCTAGGAACTAATTCCTAATTTTTGTCACCTAATGAGATTTTTTCCTATTTTACTCAAAACAGAAAAATCTCAACAATCTCCACCTTGACAACAATTAGCCTGATGCCCTGTTCTTTATTATTTTATCTTTTCTGCAAGCCAAGAGAAGCCAAACACCAACGTAGCTTCTCTAACAAAACTGGTTTCGTGAACATGTCTGCACAGTTTTCCTTTGTATGCACCTTTTCAAGAGAGACTCCCCTTTCAGTGATAACCTGTCTTACAAAATGGTACTTAATCGGAATATGCTTCGATTTACTATGATAGGCCGGATTCTTAGCCAAATGTATTGCACTTTGACTATCACAAAGTAACCTAATGTTGTCCTGCAACCTACCAAATTCACCAAGCAAACCTTTCAACCAAACCGCCTCTTTGCAAGCATGAGAAGCAGCAATGTATTCTGCTTCAGTAGTGGATAAAGCAACAATGTTCTGTAGCTTTGACATCCAGCTGATAGCTCCACCTGCAAGAGTAAAGACGTACCCTGAAGTTGACCTTCTCTTATCCAAATCACCCGCAAAATCGGAATCAACATATCCGCAAACAAATTCACTACTCTTATTGTAAGTGATACAATAACTAATTGTGCCTCTCAAATACCGAAGCACCCATTTCACTGCTGACCACTGTTCTTTACCCGGATTTTCCATATACCTGCTGACAACCCCAACTGCATGTGAAATATCTGGTCGAGTACAAACCATCGCATACATAAAACATCCTACTACATTGGCATATGGAATTCGAGACATATAATCCTTTTCTTCATCTGTATTAGGACATAAACCCGAAGAAAGCTTGAAATGGGAAGCGAAAGGGACTGACACAGGCTTCACATTATTCATACCAAATCTCAAAAGTATTTTCTCAATATACTTTTGTTGTGATAGCCATAGCTTACCATTGCTCCTGTCTCTGAAAATCTCCATGCCCAAAATCTGTCTTGCTGCTCCTAGATCTTTCATATCGAATTTCCTTGCCATCTGAGTCTTCAATCTGTTGATTTCATCAATGCTTTTGCTTGCTAAAAGCATATCGTCAACATACAACACTAAGATAATGAACATGCCATTTTTCAATTGCTTGAAATACACACAATGATCATATTCACTTCTAACATATTTCTTACTCAACATGAAAGAATCAAACTTCTTATACCACTGCTGAGGCGACTGCTTCAGGCCATATAATGACTTCTTGAGCCTGCAGACAAATTTCTTATTGCGATGTTGAACAAACCCTTCCGATTGTTCCATATAAATTTCCTCATCTAGATCTCCATGTAGAAAAGCAGTCTTAACATCTAGTTGCTGTAATTCTAAATCAAACAAAGCAACTAAAGCTAACACAATTCGAATTGAAACTATTTTAACCACTGGTGAAAAAATCTCATGAAAGTCTATGCCTGCTTTCTGAGAAAACCCTTTTGCAACCAGCCGCGCTTTGTACCTGTCCTCCGTATCATTCACACCCCGTTTCAGCTTGTAAACCCATTTACACCCCACAGTTTTCCTGTCTTTCGGAAGCTCAACCAGATCCCATGTGCCATTCTTACTCAAGGCCATCATTTCGTCCTTCATGGCTGCTTTCCACTTGTCACTATTCGAACCTTCTATTGCTTCCTGATAGCACAGAGGTTCATCGTCATTAGCAGTAAATGCAACTGAAGTAACATAATCATCATACCTTCTAGGAGCACGTTTTATTCTTGTAGATCTCCTTAAAGCTGTTTCTGGTGCTTCCGCAATTGGCTGACTACCATCTGTAGGAACTTCTTGCCGATCAGTATCTGAGACCTGTTCATGATCTAAACCCGAACCCTGTTCATGTTCTGATTCTGAAACCTGTTCATGACTAGTATCTGAACTATGGTCATCATGACTATCATTAGAAGTGTCATTAAATCAAGTGCCACAACCGAAATCACAACGAAACCCTAAACAATCAACACACAACGTATTTTTCATGCACAAGAAGACACAGTGATTTTACCGTGGTTCACCCAAACCTCCTGGGCTACGTCCACACAACAGGGCATTGGCAATCTTTATTATTCAAACAGGAGATTACATAATTCACACACCCACACACACCATTGAAAACAATCCGTATGGATACCTGTTATATAGCAGAGAGAATCAAACTGCCTCATAAATCCTCTCAACACAAATTTAGGATGCATTAACTCCCTCCCCAACAACCTGGAGCTAATCTAGGAACTAATTCCTAATTTTTGTCACCTAATGAGATTTTTTCCTATTTTACTCAAAACAGAAAAATCTCAACAATTTTGTTTTGGTAAAATATTGGAAATATTGAAATTATGATTTTGTTGAAGTTTATGAGAACTATGTATAATTAATTATGGTTTATCACACCATCTTTGGTTTATGTGTTTAAAAGGATTATTATTTTGTTTTGGTAAAAGATTGGAAATAGTGGAATTATGATTTTTCTCTTATTTGTTGAAGTTTATGAGAAATATGTATAATTAATTATTAAAATAGTGTAGGAAATTGATTCTTAAAAATTAGACTAAGTTAAAATATAATTAAAAAAAATGTAATAAGGATTAAGAAATGTAATAAGGATTTATAATTAATATATATAAAAATATCAGCAAAGAAAATAACTCTAATATGATTGTAGAGATTTTTTTTATGAAGTTTCAAACATTGAGTGCAAATTTTTTAGATTAAATTAGTTTTGAGTATTAAATATTAAAATTTAATATATAAAAAATGTTTTTTTAAGAAGTAAAATTAAAACTAGTTTATTTTTAATTATAATTTTTTTTTTAATTATAATTTTTTTTTTTTTTAAAGTTATAAGTATTTTGAAAGAAATTTTAAATAATAAAAAAAACTTTATTTTATTTTATTTTGTTTTTATTTTTTATTTTCATATAACAATTTATATAAACAAACTTACATATTAATATTAATAATAATATTAATATATATTTTATATTGATATTAATAATAATATTAATATATTTTATATTATATATAAATAATATTTTAACATGAAAGAGCAATTATACTTACAAAACTAATAACAAATAAAATTCCATATAGAAACTTAGTGTTAATTGGAAAATAGTACCAAAATATGTGCTTAATGACTATAAGATGTTCACAATTTGGACAAGTAGGTTGGAGTTAATATTTATTTAGAGACATACTATATATGATTAAAATATGTATGGATCTTAACATGAATTGAGAGGAATCAAATTTCTTTATATGCAATTTTTTTAGATTGTAAAATACAATGTGTTATTTTTCATTGTTTAAATTGTATTTTTAAATGCATATAGAACCAATTAAAAATTGTCACCATAAAAAAATAAATTTTTTCCTATATATAGATATATATGAAGTTGATAAAATACATCTTCAAAGTTGAAATGTTTTTGAAAAATATAAGATTTAAACATCTCATTCACACATTTTTTTAATTTTATTTCTAATTAATTTAGAACATTAGATAGCATTGCTTTAGGGGCTTGAAAGCAGTACTTCCTTGGAGGTCACCCATCCAAGCTCAAGCCCTAACTGTGGAGTTTTGACACCCATCCAAGCTCAAGCCCCTGTAACTGTGGAGTTTTCCCCACAATCAAGCTCACTTAGCTTGCTACCCCATTTGATTCATTTCACTAGTTTCAATCCAATTTTTTTCACCTCTGTGAGCATCACTCATACAATGAGTGTTAAGTGGACTATTCAAAAATAATGAGGAATTATTCATAGATGGATGACTTACTTAACGCAGTTGAATCCCAAAAATAATATCTAATATAATGCATTGGGGAAACCCCTCATACTTTAAAGCATATTCATTTTTTTAATTATAGCTCATATAACTTATATATATATATATATTAAATAGGCAATGGAGAAACTTGCACATCATCTCATAGTAACTGTAAAATAAGTCTCACAACTCAATAAAAAAAATAACAAGTCGACTTTAAATTCCATCAAATTTTTAGTTCAAAAAGTTGTAAATTATTCTTATTTAAAATCAACTTTGATTTTCACAAAATTTTTAGTTTAAAAAGTTGTAAGTTATGTTTATTTAACATTTTATAATTTGTTTAAATGATTAACTATAATTAATGTTCCACCAACCAGATGAATTGTTTTAATAAATGATTTAGATCTATTACATCTAGAATCTCTCTACCATGTTCTAGGTCATTGTATGTCGACTTAGTAAAGGGGAGGCAGAGTGGCATGGCCCTTAATTTCTGCATACCACACCACTTGGTGTTGTTGCATAAGTGGTGTTTGTTGGTTTTTTTTGTTAAATTAGTGGTGTTTGTTTATATGTATTATATTTGTAATTTTAATAATTTAAGTTGAAATTACTAAAATTGCAAAAAAAAAAAATTATAATAAGATAAATTAACATAAATTTTATGAAATTTTAAAGTTTTTAAAATATTAAGAATTAGCAATTATTATTATTTATAATTATTGATTTAGAATTAATATAAATTTATAATAAGAATAAAAGTGAGATATATTTTGGTTCATGACGAGTTCAATATCATTGTCTGATGAAGTATTATGTATATGATATTGAAAGTTCAAATTCAAGTGGATCAAGCCAAAAAAGAAGTTAAAACATATCTATATTATAATATTTTGATAATGATGGTTACAATTATAACATATTTTATCTTTCCTCACTCCAACATCATTTTTGTACACATCATACTTAGTATTTTATATATTATCACAACCTTTTTTAATAAGAAAATTGGAATGCTATCACAAATTTTTCTAATAAGAAAATGGGAATGTGAGAGTAAATTGGGGGATGGTCATTTATGACATGGAAAATAACAATGAATAAACTCTTCATGATGAGTGTAAGTTAATGATGATATTTGGTGATTAGTGATTCATTAGTGTTAATGCAAACAAAAAAATACCAATATATTAACGTGGAGGGACGATTCAAGTTACATGCACAATGAATTTGAATATAGTGTAAAAAAATGAAAAGTAGAAAAATGAATTAGCTTTATAAATATGTAATTTTTATTTATAGAAATCATGTTTGACAATGTGAAATTTGAGCTTTTCTAACGTTAATATGTTAATTTTCCTGCAAAATATAATATATATGCTTCTACAAGTGTTAATATTGAGCATAAGTTCCAAGGGTTAACTCAACTGGTCGAGTTTTTTTGCTAAGTACTTCACCGATCAGGAGGTCACATGGTTACTTCTCCTCGATGACCTTGGGGTTAGGCCCTGATAGTTTGGTTAACGAGATGTGATTCCCTTCGTGGTTAATTTGCCTGGATTTTCCCATGGATGTAGCAGCCACCCAGTGTCTGTGAACCACCATTAAAAAAAGGTTTAATATTGAGTATCTAAATGATATAATTTCCCTATAAAAATTTGTACAATTGTCGAGAACAATTTTTGCACAAATGATATAGCATAAATTCGGTGGTTTTTTACTACAGTCACATGGGTGTTTTAAACGATAAAAAATGGCGTGGTTAGTGGAACGCTACACTCCGGGTTCCAAGCAATTCGATGGTTGTATCAAACAGTTACAACAAATGTCACATGGTGGGGTTTAAAAAGATTTAAATGCATTGGTTATTGTGGAACATTGCCAAGCTTCGGCTTCAATACCTCGGCAGAGTTTTAAAACAAAACCGCGCATCAAACTTCAAGTTAACATGTGATTGGTTATAAACTATGAACTAGCACATTTGATTGAACCCGAATTAAACTCTAGTTCTAAAGGTGGAGTTTCGCCCAGACATTAAATATGATCGGGGATTCAGGGGTTGGCATGTGGCGACCCCCACCCGTCAACGGTGAATGTTAGCATTAAAAATGGCAGAATAAATAGTGACGCCCTATTTTTAGGGTTTTAATTAAATTTAGTCACAGTAAAGTGCGAGTTCTCCACAGTTAATGGAGATTTTCTAGATGACATTGGCAAAAAAGGCATGGAGAGGTCAATTTTCGACCAATTTTGGTGAAACAAGAGTCTACCTAGACAAATTTGGGCATTTTGGACCCATTGGTGCAGATAAAATAGCCATTAGATGCCTGCAAACGTATGTAATTTACAATTTTGAGCATAATGACAAAGAGGGACATGCCATTGGGAGTTGGACCAGAAGATGTAGCCTAGGAGGGGTGAACTGCTTCATCATGCCTACTGTGTAAAACTTATGTTTGAATTTTTTTCTCTATTATGCACTGTTGTTCATTGTTTTTAAGGCTTATTTACATGCTTAAATTTCACTAATTCATCTAAAATTCATGTTTAAAACTCTCATTCCTTAAGCAAACTTATGGAGACAATTTCTACATGTTTATTTAACTGAAAGGACACTTAGAACAACAAAACTAATACACTCCTTTCAGATCAGTGAGAAAATTGAAAAGACGATTAATGAGTTCATTCACTAGAAAGCATCTGACTCAGGAAAGGAAGCTAATCTACCTCAGGTAGATAAATTTCACAAGGAAATTTGATTTAAGAATTGGGAAGCACAACTAAGACAAGTAGACAAAGCAGCGGTAAAGACATCAAGGTTAAAAAATCAAATTACTAAATTTGTTTACGAACAACTTTTGAAAGCTGAGCTTATCAAAGAGTCCACAACTAGAGTGCTCTCGGAAACCAAGCCATTAGAAGCACAGTGGAAACAAAGGGCGGAGATGCAAGAAGAAATGATTAAAAAAGTAAATAAGTTTGATCAAGAAAATTACTAGAATTTTCTTATCAAACCATATCATCAGTGCATCACTCTTCAGTCATTAACCGATTCAACAAATAAGTCGCAACTAGCACTTTCAAATGTAGTATTCAAGAGCCAGATCAAATCAGGAATTTCGCAACCAGCTCAGCTTAAACCTATGCTAGATCATTTTATAATTTGTTTAAATGATTAACTATAATTAATGTTCCACCAACCAGATGAATTGTCTTAATAAATGATTTAGATCTATTACATCTAGAATCTCTCTACCATGTTCTAGGTCCTTGTATGTCGACTTAGTAAAGGGGAGGCAGAGTGGCATGGCCCTTAATTTCTGCATACCACACCACTTGGTGTTGTTGCATAAGTGGTGTTTGTTGGTTTTTTTTGTTAAATTAGTGGTGTTTTTTTATATGTATTATATTTGTAATTTTAATAATTTAAGTTGAAATTACTAAAATTGCAAAAAAAATCTATAATAAGATAAATTAACATAAATTTATGAAATTTTAAAGTTTTTAAATATTCAGAATTTGTGTAATTATTATTATTATTTATAATTATTAGATTTAGAATTAATATAAATTTATAATAAGAATAAAAGTGAGATATATTTGGTTCATGGATTAGTTCAATATCATTCTCTGATGAAGTATTATGTAAATTATGATATTGAAAGTCCAAATTCAAGTGGATCAAGCCAAAAAAGAAGAAGTTAAATATATCTATATTATAATATTTTGATAATGATGTTACAATTATAACATATTTTATCTTTCCTCACTCCAACATCATTTTTGTACACATCATACTTAGTATTTTATATATTATCACAACCTTTTTTAATAAGAAAATTGGAATGCTATCACAAATTTTTCTAATAAGAAAATGGGAATGTGAGAGTAAATTGGGGGATGGTCATTTATGACATGGAAAAAGGACAATGAATAAACTCTTCATGAGGAGTGCAAGTTAACAGAGATGATATTGGTGATTAGCATCTATTAGTGTTAATGCAAACAAAAAAATACCAATATATTAACGTGGAGGGACGATTCAAGTTACATGCACAATGAATTAAATATAGTGTAAAAATAAAAAGAGAAAATGGAATTACTTTATAAATATGTAATTTTTATTTATAGAAATCATGTTTGACAATGTAAAATTTGAGCTTTTCTAACGTTAATATGTTAATTTTCCGCAAAATATAATATATATGCTTCACAAGTGTTAATATTGAGCATAAGTTCCAAGGGTTAACTCTAACCGGTTTCAGCTGCTATATCACCTGACTTATGTCACATGGTTACTTCTCGCCCATGACCTTGGGGTTATGCCTCAATAGTCTAATAACTTAGACATTCCCTCTGTGGTTAATTTTTCTCTCGGATTTTCTATTGATGGCAAACACCAAATAAGTCTGTGAACCACCATTAAAAAAAAAAAAAGGTTTAATATCGTAGTATCTAAATGATATAATTTCTATAAAAATTTGTACACTGTTTGCAGAACACCAGACAAATGATATAGCATAACGTGCTTTACTACAACACATCTAGTTTTAAACGCAAAAAATGGCGTGGTTAGTGGAACGTCACACTGTAAGTCTAAAGTAATTCGATTTGTTGTATCAAACAAATATAACAAATGTCACATGGTGGGTTTAAAAAGATTTAAATGCGTTTGTTATCAGGAACATTGCCAAGCTTCAGGTTCAATACCTCGGCAGAGTTTTAAAACAAACTGCGCATCAAACTCAAGTTAACATGATTGGTTATAAACTATGACCTCGCATTTCGATTGAACCCGAATTAAATTCCTAATGAAGGTGGAGTTTTGCCTGTACATTAAATAATGTATTTAGATCTGTGTTGGTATGGGAGCACCCCCACCCGTCAACGGTGAATGTTAGCATTAAAAATGGCAGAATAAATAGTGGCGCCCTATTTTTAGGGTTTTAATTAAATTTAGTCACAGTAAAGTGCGAGTTCTCCACAGTTAATGGAGATTTTCTAGATGACATTGGGAAAAAAGGCATGGAGAGGTCAATTTTCGACAAATTTTGGTGAAACAAGAGTCTACCTAGACAAATTTGAGCATTTTGGACCCATTGGTGCAGATAAAATAGCCATTAGATGCCTGCAAACGTATGTAATTTACAATTTTGAGCATAATGACAAAGAGGGACATGCCATTGGGAGTTGGACTAGAAGATGTAGCCTAGGAGGGGTGAACTGCTTCATCATGCCTATTGTGTAAAACTTATGTTTGAATTTTTTTCTCTATTATGCACTGTTGTTCATTGTTTTTAAGGCTTATTTACATGCTTAAATTTCACTAATTCATCTAAAATTTATATTTAAAACTCTCATTCCTTAAGCAAACTTATGGAGACAATTTCTACATGTTTATTTAACTGAAAGGACACTTAGAACAACAAAACTAATACACTCCTTTCAGATCAGTGAGAAAATTGAAAAGAAGATTAATGAGTTCATTCACTAGAAAGCATCTGACTCAGGAAAGGAAGCTAATCTACCTCAGGTAGATAAATTTCACAAAGAAATTTGATTTAAGAATTGGGAAGCACAACTAAGACAAGTAGACAAAGCAGCGGTAAAGACATCAAGGTTAAAAAATCAAATTACTAAATTTGTTTACGAACCACTTTTGAAAGCTGAGCTTATCAAAGAGTCCACAACTGGAGTGCTCTCGGAAACCAAGCCATTAGAAGCACAGTGGAAACAAAGGGCAGAAATGCAAGAAGAAATGATTAAAAAAGTAAATAAGTTTGATCAAGAAAATTACTGGAATTTTCTTATCAAACCATATCATCAGTGCATCACTCTTCAGTCATTAACTGATTCAACAAATAAGTCGCAGCTAGCACTTTAAAATGTAGTATTCAAGAGCCAGATCAAATCAGGAATTTCGCAGCCAGCTCAGCTTAAACCTATGCTAGATCATTTTATAATTTGTTTAAATGATTAACTATAATTAATGTTCCACCAACCAGATGAATTGTTTTAATAAATGATTTGTATCTATTACATCTGTATAATCTTCTCTACCATGTTTTAGGTCCTTGTAGGATGTTTACTTAGCAAAGGGGAGTGCGTAGTGGCATGTTCTTACCTCAGATACCACACCACTTGGTGTTGTTTAAAAGTGGTGTTTGTTGGCTTTTTTTGTTAAATTAGTGGTGTTTGTTTATATGTATATATTTGTAATTTTAATAATTCTAAGTTGAAATTACTAAAATTAAAAATTTATAATAAGATAAATTAACATAACCTCTATGAAATTTAAAGTTTTTAAATATTAAGAATTTGTAATTATTATTACACATATTTATAATTATTAGATTTAGAATTAATATAAATTTATAATAAGAATAAAAGTGAGATATATTTGGTTCATGGATTAGTTCAATATCATTGTCTGATGAAGTATTATGTAAATTATGATATTGAAAGTTCAAATTCAAGTGGATCAAGCCAAAAAAGAAGAAGTTAAATATATCTATATTATAATATTTTGATAATGATGTTACAATTATAACATATTTTATCTTTCCTCACTCCAACATCATTTTTGTACACATCATACTTAGTATTTTATATATTATCACAACCATTTTTAATAAGAAAATTGGAATGCTATCACAAATTTTTCTAATAAGAAAATGGGAATGTGAGAGTAAATTGGGGGATGGTCATTTATGACATGGAAAAGAACAATGAATAAACTCTTCATGATGAGTGTAAGTTAATGATGATATTTGGTGATTAGTGATTCATTAGTATTAATGCAAACAAAAAAATACCAATATATTAACGTGGAGGGACGATTCAAGTTACATGCACAATGAATTTGAATATAGTGTAAAAAAATGAAAAGTAGAAAAATGAATTAGCTTTATTAAATATGTAATTTTTATTTATAGAAATCATGTTTGATAAATGTGAAATTAGCTTTTCTAACGTTAATATGTAAATTTTCCCGCAAATATAATATATATGCTTTACAAGTGTTAATATTGAGCATAATCTCCAAGGGTTAACTCAATCGGTCGAGTTTTTTTGCTAAGTACTTCACCGATCAAGGTCACATGGGTTACTTCTCCTCGATGACTCAAGTTAGGGCCCCGATAGTTTGGTTAATCTAGATGTGATTCCCTCTCTGGTTAATTTGTCTGGATTTTCCCATGGATGTAGCAAACACTCAAAGAATCAGAACCACCAATAAAAAAAGGTTTAATATCGAGTATCTAAATGATATAATTTCCCATAAAAATTTGTACAATTGTGGAGAACAATTTTTGCAAATAAATGATATAGCATAAATTCGTGTTTTTTACTACGGTCACATCGGTGGTTTAAACGATAAAAATGGCGTGGTTAGTGAACGCACACCGGTTCACACCCGATCATGTATCAAAATGAAGCATAAAAAATGTCATATGGTGGGGTTTTAAAAAGATTTAAATGCGTTGGTTATTGTGGAATACTGCCAAGCTCAAAGTTCAATACTCCCTTACAGAGCTTTTAAAACAAAAAACCGCACATCAAATTCAAGTTAACATGTGATTGGTTATAAACTATGACTCGCACGCTTGATTGAACCCGAATTAAATTCTAGTTCTAAAGGTGGAGTTTTGCCCAGACATTAAATATGATTTGGGATTCAAAGGGCATGTGGCACCCACCTCACAACGTGACTGCTAGCATTAAAAATGGCAGAATAAATAGTGTTCCCTATTTTTAGTGGTTTTAATTACAATTTAGTCACAAGTAGGCCAAGTAGTTCTCCATGCTAATGACAGATTTTCAGATGACATTGGGAAAAAAGGCATGGAGAGGTCAATTTTCGACCAATTTTGGGTAAAACAAGAGTCTACTCTGTATAAATTTGAGCATTTTTGGACTCATTGGTGTATAAAATACTCATTAGATGCCTCGTAAACGTATGTAATTTCTATAACTTTTATGCATAATGACAAAAGAGGAATATGCCATCGGGAGTTGGACCAAGATGCAGCAGAGGGAGGGGTGAATCGCTTTACTTCATCATGCCTACTCGGTAAATTTCATATGTTTGGTTTTTTCTCTATTATGCACTGTTGTTCATTGTTTTTAAGGCTTATTTACATGCTTAAATTTCACTAATTCATCCAAATTCATATTTAAAACTCTATTCCTTAACAAACTTATGGAGACAATTTCTACATGTTTATTTAACTGAAAGGACACTTAGAACAACAAAACTAATACACTCCTTTCAGATCAGTGAGAAAATTGAAAAGAAGATTAATGAGTTCATTCACTCGAAAGCATCTGACTCAGGAAAGGAAGCTAATCTACCTCAGGTAGATAAATTTCACAAGGAAATTTGATTTAAGAATTGGGAAGCACAACTAAGACAAGTAGACAAAGCAGCGGTAAAGACATCAAGGTTAAAAAATCAAATTACTAAATTTGTTTACGAACAACTTTTGAAAGCTGAGCTTATCAAAGATTCCACAACTGGAGTGCTCTCGGAAACCAAGCCATTAGAAGCACAGTGGAAAGAAAGGGCAGAGATGCAAGAAGAAATGATTAAAAAAGTAAATAAGTTTGATCAAGAAAATTACTGGAATTTTCTTATCAAACCATATCATCAGTGCATCACTCTTCAGTCATTAACCGATTCAACAAATAAGTCGCAGCTAGCACTTTCAAATGTAGTATTCAAGAGCCAGATCAAATCAGGAATTTCGCAGCCAGCTCAGCTTAAACCTATGCTAGATCATTTTATAATTTGTTTAAATGATTAACTATAATTAATGTTCCACCAACCGTGATGAATTATTTTAATAAATGATTTAGATCTAATATATTCAGAATCTCTCACCATGTTCTAGGTCCTTTGTATGTCGACTTAGTAAAGGGGAGGCAGAGTGGCATGGCCCTTAATTTCTGCATACCACACCACTTGGTGTTGTTGCATAAGTGGTGTTTGTTGGTTTTTTTTGTTAAATTAGTGGTGTTTGTTTATATGTATTATATTTGTAATTTTAATAATTTAAGTTGAAATTACTAAAATTGCAAAAAAAATTTATAATAAGATAAATTAACATAAATTTATGAAATTTTAAAGTTTTTAAATATTAAGAATTTGTGTAATTATTATTATTATTTATAATTATTAGATTTAGAATTAATATAAATTTATAATAAGAATAAAAGTGAGATATATTTGGTTCATGGATTAGTTCAATATCATTTTCTGATGAAGTATTATGTAAATTATGATATTGAAAGTTCAAATTCAAGTGGATCAAGCCAAAAAAGAAGAAGTTAAATATATATATATTATAATATTTTGATAATGATGTTACAATTATAACATATTTTATCTTTCCTCACTCCAACATCATTTTTGTACACATCATACTTAGTATTTTATATATTATCACAACCTTTTTTAATAAGAAAATTGGAATGCTATCACAAATTTTTTTAATAAGAAAATGGTAATGTGAGAGTAAATTGGGGGATGGTCATTTATGACATGGAAAAGAACAATGAATAAACTCTTCATGATGAGTGTAAGTCAATGATGATATTTGGTGATTAGTGATTCATTAGTGTTAATGCAAACAAAAAAATACCAATATATTAACGTGGAGGGTCGATTCAAGTTACATGCACAATGAATTTGAATATAGTGTAAAAAAATGAAAAGTAGAAAAATGAATTAGCTTTATAAATATGTAATTTTTATTTATAGAAATCATGTTTGACAATGTGAAATTTCAGCTTTTCTAACGTTAATATGTTAATTTTCCTGCAAAATATAATATATATGCTTCTACAACTGTTAATATTGAGCATAAGTTCCAAGGGTTAACTAAACTGGTCGAGTTTTTTTGCTAAGTACTTCACCGATCAGGAGGTCACCTGGTTACTTCTCCTCGATGACCTTGGGGTTAGGCCCTGATAGTTTGGTTAACAAGATGTGATTCCCTTCGTGGTTAATTTTCCTGGATTTTCCCATGGATGTAGCAGCCACCCAGTGTCTGTGAACCACCATTAAAAAAGGTTTAATATTGAGTATCTAAATGATATAATTTCCCTATAAAAATTTGTACAATTGTCGAGAACAATTTTTGCACAAATGATATAGCATAAATTCGGTGGTTTTTTACTACAGTCACATGGGTGGTTTAAACGACAAAAAATGGCGTGGTTAGTGGAACGCTACACTCCGGGTTCCAAGCAATTCGTCGGTTGTATCGAACAGTTACAACAAATGTCACATGGTGGGGTTTAAAAAGATTTAAATGCGTTGGTTATTGTGGAACATTGCCAAGCTTCGGGTTCAATACCTCGGCAGAGTTTTAAAACAAAACCGCACATCAAACTTCAAGTTAACATGTGATTGGTTATAAACTATGACCTCGCATGTTTGATTGAACCCGAATTAAATTCTAGTTCTAAAGGTGGAGTTTCGCCCAGACATTAAATATGATCGGGGATTCAGGGGTTGGCATGTGGCCACCCCCACCCGTCAACGGTGAATGTTAGCATTAAAAATGGCAGAATAAATAGTGGCGCCCTATTTTTAGGTTTTTAATTAAATTCAGTCACAGTAAAGTGCGAGTTCTCCACAGTTAATGGAGATTTTCTAGATGACATTGGGAGAAAAGGCATGGAGAGGTCAATTTTCGACCAATTTTGGTGAAACAAGAGTCTACCTAGACAAATTTGAGCATTTTGGACCCATTGGTGCAGATAAAATACCCATTAGATGCCTGCAAACGTATGTAATTTACAATTTTGAGCATAATGACAAAGAGGGACATGCCATTGGGAGTTGGACCTGAAGATGTAGCCTAGGAGGGGTGAACTGCTTCATCACGCATACTGTGTAAAACTTATGTTTGAATTTTTTTCTCTATTATGCACTGTTGTTCATTGTTTTTAAGGCTTATTTACATGCTTAAATTTCACTAATTCATCTAAAATTCATATTTAAAACTCTCATGCCTTAAGCAAACTTATGGAGACAATTTCTGCATGTTTATTTAACTGAAAGGACACTTAGAACAACAAAACTAATACACTCCTTTCAGATCAGTGAAAAAATTGAAAAGAAGATTAATGAGTTCATTCACTAGAAAGCATCTGACTCAGGAAAGGAAGCTAATCTACCTCAGGTAGATAAATTTCACAAGGAAATTTGATTTAAGAATTGGGAAGCACAACTAAGACAAGTAGACAAAGCAGCGGTAAAGACATCAAGGTTAAAAAATCAAATTACTAAATTTTTTTACGAACCACTTTTGAAAGCTGAGCTTATAAAAGAGTCCACAACTGGAGTGCTCTCGGAAACCAAGCCATTAGAAGCACAGTGGAAACAAAGGGCAGAGATGCAAGAAGAAATGATTAAAAAAGTAAATAAGTTTGATCAAGAAAATTACTGGAATTTTCATATCAAACCATATCATCAGTGCATCACTCTTCAGTCATTAACCGATTCAACAAATAAGTCGCAGCTAGCACTTTCAAATGTAGTATTCAAGAGCCAGATCAAATCAGGAATTTCGCAGCCAGCTCAGCTTAAACCTATGCTAGATCATTTTATAATTTGTTTAAATGATTAACTATAATTAATGTTCCACCAACCAGATGAATTGTTTTAATAAATGATTTAGATCTATTACATCTAGAATCTCTCTACCATGTTCTAGGTCCTTGTATGTCGACTTAGTAAAGGGGAGGCAGAGTGGCATGGCCCTTAATTTCTGCATACCACACCACTTGGTGTTGTTGCATAAGTGGTGTTTGTTGGTTTTTTTTGTTAAATTAGTGGTGATTGTTTATATGTATTATATTTGTAATTTTAATAATTTAAGTTGAAATTACTAAAATTGCAAAAAAAATTTATAATAAGATAAATTAACATAAATTTATGAAATTTTAAAGTTTTTAAATATTAAGAATTTGTGTAATTATTATTATTATTTATAATTATTAGATTTAGAATTAATATAAATTTATAATAAGAATAAAAGTGAGATATATTTGGTTCATGGATTAGTTCAATATCATTGTTTGATGAAGTATTATGTAAATTATGATATTGAAAGTCCAAATTCAAGTGGATCAAGCCAAAAAAGAAGAAGTTAAATATATCTATATTATAATATTTTGATAATGATGTTACAATTATAACATATTTTATCTTTCCTCACTCCAACATCATTTTTGTACACATCATACTTAGTATTTTATATATTATCACAACCTTTTTTAATAAGAAAATTGGAATGCTATCACAATTTTTTTTAATAAGAAAATGGGAATGTGAGAGTAAATTGGGGGATGGTAATTTATGACATGGAAAAGAACAATGAATAAACTCTTCATGATGAGTGTAAGTTAATGATGATATTTGGTGATTAGTGATTCATTAGTGTTAATGCAAACAAAAAAATACCAATATATTAACGTGGAGGGACGATTCAAGTTACATGCACAATGCATTTGAATATAGTGTAAAAAAATGAAAAGTAGAAAAATGAATTAGCTTTATAAATATGTAATTTTTATTTATAGAAATCATGTTTGACAATGTGAAATTTGAGCTTTTCTAACGTTAATATGTTAATTTTCTTGCAAAATATAATATATATGCTTCTACAAGTGCTAATATTGAGCATAAGTTCCAAGGGTTAACTCAACTGGTCGAGTTTTTTTGCTAAGCACTTCACCGATCAGGAGGTCACATGGTTACTTCTCCTCGATGACCTTGGGGTTAGGCCCTGATAGTTTGGTTAACGAGATGTGATTCCCTTCGTGGTTAATTTGCCTGGATTTTCCCATGGATGTAGCAGCCACCCAGTGTCTCTGAACCACCATTAAAAAAAGGTTTGATATTGAGTATCTAAATGATATAATTTCCCTATAAAAATTTGTACAATTGTCGAGAACAATTTTTGCACAAATGATATAGCATAAATTCGGTGGTTTTTTACTACAGTCACATGGGTGGTTTAAACGACAAAAAATGGCGTGGTTAGTGGAACGCTACACTCCGGGTTCCAAGCAATTCGACGGTTGTATCAAACAGTTACAACAAATGTCACATGGTGGGGTTTAAAAAGATTTAAATGTGTTGGTTATTGTGGAACATTGCCAAGCTTCGGGTTCAATACCTCAGCAGAGTTTTAAAACAAAACCGCGCATCAAACTTCAAGTTAACATGTGATTGGTTATAAACTATGACCTCGCACGTTTGATTGAACCCGAATTAAACTCTAGTTCTAAAGGTGGAGTTTCGCCCAGACACTAAATATGATCGGGGATTCAGGGGTTGGCATGTGGCCACCCCCACCCGTCAACGGTGAATGTTAGCATTAAAAATGGCAGAATAAATAGTGGCGCCCTATTTTTAGGGTTTTAATTAAATTTAGTCACAGTAAAGTGCGAGTTCTCCACAGTTAATGGAGATTTTCTAGATGACATTGGGAAAAAAGGCATGGAGAGGTCAATTTTCGACCAATTTTGGTGAAACAAGAGTCTACCTAGACAAATTTGAGCATTTTGGACCCATTGGTGCAGATAAAATAGCCATTAGATGCCTGAAAACGTATGTAATTTAAAATTTTGAGCATAATGAAAAAGAGGGACATGCCATTGGAAGTTGGACCAGAAGATGTAGCCTAGGAGGGGTGAACTGCTTCATCATGCCTACTGTGTAAAACTTATGTTTGAATTTTTTTCTCTATTATGCACTGTTGTTCATTGTTTTTAAGGCTTATTTACATGCTTAAATTTCACTAATTCATCTAAAATTCATATTTAAAACTCTCATTCCTTAAGCAAACTTATGGAGACAATTTCTACATGTTTATTTAACTGAAAGGACACTTAGAACAACAAAACTAATACACTCCTTTCAGATCAGTGAGAAAATTGAAAAGAAGATTAATGAGTTCATTCACTAGAAAGCATCTGACTCAGGAAAGGAAGCTAATCTACCTCAGGTAGATAAATTTCACAAGGAAATTTGATTTAAGAATTGGGAAGCACAACTAAGACAAGTAGACAAAGCAGCGGTAAAGACATCAAGGTTAAAAAATCAAATTACTAAATTTGTTTACGAACAACTTTTGAAAGCTGAGCTTATCAAAGAGTCCACAACTGGAGTGCTCTCGGAAACCAAGCCATTAGAAGCACAGTGGAAACAAAGGGCAGAGATGCAAGAAGAAATGATTAAAAAAGTAAATAA